>SAUG01000081.1:0-24919 GCA_011316305.1 Rusavskia elegans | reverse complement strand
CCTCCCTCCCTCCATCCATATCACATCACATCACATCACACACCCACTCTCCCTCGAACTCCCCACCTCACTAACCCCCAACCTCACGCTCTTCTTCTTGTTCTTCTTCGTCCCCCCACTGCCCATCCCACCCACACTCCCACTCCCAGCGCTATCCCGATGAAAAGTGCTATCTCGATTAAGACCATCACCGAATTGTTGTAGCGAGGAGGAGGAGGAGGAGACGGGAGAAGGCTCCAGGAACGACTCAACCATCCATTCATACCACACTTTCCGCCCATCCGTACACCGGCGCATCGTCACGGTCAGGGAGCTGTTGTCGGGAATGTAGAGGGGTGTCTGTTTGTTTTCGGTGTGGTGTCAGCGCTGGAGTAGTGTTGTATATTCTGGTCGAATACGCTCTTTGAATTTTCCTTCTTCAGGGTTTTGATGTTGTGGGATGGGAAGGGGGGAAAAGGAAAAGAGAGAGGGGGGGGGAGACATGGAGGGTGGGAGTAGGGGGGAAAACTTCAAAGCAAGAAAGCAAGCTTACCTTCAATGGAAAATAAATCGGAAACCAAGATGTCATGTCCCTACTCTTCCGTTCCGCATGCAATGGATGCGTAGATAGCTCGATATCGCCGTACAGCACCGCTTCGAAATAGCCAGCGAGGCCGTGCATGCAGCCGCGGTGCGGGGTCGGGAATGTGAGGCGTGCGGTGCGGGTGTTGTGTTTATTGTCGCCAATTATATTGGGGTTTGGTTTTGGGGGGTGGGATTGGTTGGTCGTGATGTTGTTGTTCCTATCGTTTGAGGAAGTGGAAAAAGCAGAAGAGGTATCAAGCCCATGCGAAAACGACCATACCTCCTTGACAACCGGCGCCGCCGCCGTCACAGGGGTCTCAGCCGGTTGAGTGGAAAGGTAGTCGATTGCGTGCAGCATGACGACATAAGGTGTATTTGGCGCTTTCGGGTCAGTAGGAGTGCGGCTTGCGATGTCGGCGTGGAGTTTTGGCGCGGCGATGGGCGTCAGGTGCGAGGTGTAGCGGCAGGGGATGGAGATGCCGTGGGTGGGGTTTAGGAGGGTGTGGGTGAGGGGGTCGAGGCATTCGGGAGAGAGCTCGTTGTCGGCGAAGGAGCCGAGGAGTTCGGAGATGAGGATGTCGATTTTGTGGGTTTGGAGTGCTTGTTGTTGGTGTTGGGGATGGGATTTTCTCTGGGAGCTGTGGTGTGATTGGGTGTGTGGGTGGTTGCTGTGGTATTGTTGCTGCTGGGACGGTTGGGTGGGGATTGGGCCCTGCCAAGAACGCATGTCTGATTGGACGAGGTGTACTTGGTTGGACCAGGTGTGCTCGTTGTGGTGTTGTAAGAGGACGAAGGCGTTCGGGTTTTTCTCGACGGCCCAGAGTTCGATTTTCACGCCTGCGTTCTCGCTGGCTTGTAGGGCACGGGTGACGAGAGGGCCACGGCCTGCGCCTACGACGGCGACAACGATGGTGCCGGAGGGGCTTGAGGTGGACTTGCCAGCAGAGACCCAATCGGCAAGGGCACGGCGGATTGCCGATTCGTAGAGGTCGTATTTGACGGGGTCTTTTTCAAAAACTTCGTAGGTCACGCTTTCGAGGTTGTCGGAAAGGGGCTGTAGGGGGCCTTGCAAGTAGTCCTGGTAATACCCGGCACTGAAAAGTTCGAGGATGGATTGCGGAGGTGACTTTTCCTGGAGGTTGCGAATGTAGGCAAGGTGAGGTGCGACTTTGGCGAGGGCTTCTAGAAACTCTTTTGAATCTTTCGACGCCTTTGTAGAGTCGAAGTCGTTGGCTTTGGGCAGCTTAGGGGTTTTAGCTTCTGCATTTGGGACACCAGGGATAGGGCTAACATCGCAGAGGAGGATCCATGGGGGTGTGCGAAGGCGCATGTAACGGTGGATGAGATCTTGATGGTATTTGGATAAGGAGGGTTCGCCCTTTGGGTTGGGAGCGAAAGTCTGAGCGGTCAAAGACAAAAGTCTCAGGGGCTCGGAATGCCATCTGGTCTGGGCGTGGAAGGCCGGGAGATGTCGAGGGATCGAGAGTGCTGTAGTCCATGAATGTCAGCGGACAAGTCCATAGCCTTCGAAGTGAGAAAGGAGGGAAGTACCTCGAGAGATCCTGCGTCGTCGCCTTCCATCACTCGAGGTTTCGTAGCCGGTGCAGCGGAAATGTCAAAGCTCACGAAGATTGCAGAGGAAGAGACAGAATCTATGAACATATTCTTACCTACGAAGAGCCTAGCATTGTATTTACATAGGGTCCTGACGACATGCCACACATCCCATGTACCAAGGAAGTCGTGTTTTGACCTGCCCCCTTCTTCTACATATTCTTGTCTCGTGAAAGGGGATAAGCTCCCTTCAACATCATCGCCGTCCTGGTCTGGGTGGTACATCATGGGCAGATGGATCAATATCTGCGTGTAGTTATTGAGCGCCAAGAGCTCTTGTATGGCATAGGCGTACTGCACGACGCCTTCCCCGTGCGAGCTCCCATATTGAAGTTTCGGCCCTGGAAGGACGACATTGCCCACTCCACAGAAAGCCGCGTAGGAGATTTCAAGCTCGAGGACTTGACGAGAGATGTTGTAGACAATTGGATCCGGGGACGACAAGTCGACCCAAGGACTAGCGATACCCACGAGCTGCGAGATGGTGTCGTTTGGAGTGATTGCAGTGTCTGTCGCAGATAAGCTCGAGACGATGGGGGCAGGGTCGTCGAGGTGTCCGTCCTTGAGCTCTGAGAATTGAGTGGACAACAATGCAAGCACCCGACTGTGGAACAGAGGTGTTGTAATAGGAGTCGTAAGCATGTTGTACTGCGAGCGCTGTCAGCAACAGCATTCTACACTACCCGGCAGAACTCACAGTGCAGTCGAGGGCCTTGAGCAGTGTTGGAGGTAAGATGGGCAGCTGCCTCTTCGACTCATGCTGGCCTACACAGTATACCGGCAGGTTTTCTGCAGAAGAGCTCGTAGAGTCCATTGTGGTGTTCCGTAACGGTTAACGACGAAGGCTAGCGGGGGGACAACATATCCGAGACAGACCGTAGAGAGATACAGCGATCCGATCGATCACTACTTGGATGTCTCATGTTGAAAAGCGTTTTCTGACTACTACTCCGTACCGAGCGTGGTGTTCAGTTCCTTGCATTTATCGCTTCGCCTGTAGCCCTAGATATCGCTTACTAATAGCCCACTGACCAATCAAAATCTTGTACTAGCGTGGCATAATAAAGTATGGTAAGGTAAGGTATCAATAGGCTGTCGACTCAACGTTTACGGAGTACTCCAAAGCGACGTTTATTAACCCGAGCGATCCGAGAAAACGTATGAGAGATTCGACCAAGGCTGCATGCCAGTCCATGGAGGACGCACCGACATACAGCCAGCTACAATACACCACAATCTCCTCAAACCATCCAAACATTTGCCCTTCTCAAGGACCGGGCGGTCGCAGCAGTGTCATGTCCCTCGCTTCGCCGAGCAGGTTAATCCGCGGCTCTATTTGGGTACTATACACAGCTTGCCACGGCCTAGAGGCGCCGAACACAACATAGATGACCTGACCCGCTTCGGTTTGAAACCATTCCTGGAAGAAAGAGGCATATCCACCACCTCCGTAGTAGGCCGGCGCCCCATGACGCATCTCGTTGCAAAACCAATCGACGAACTCCCAAGGGATAGTCTGGCCTGGACCTGTGCGCATGAGCAATTGGAGGGCGCCTTCCTGGAAGATGAAGGTTGGTAAGGGAGGGGTATCACTCCAGGCCTGCAGCCAGGTCCTCCTCTTATTGGGATCGGCGATCAGGCCATTGACGTTTTGGATGATCTCCGACAGGAATGCGGCCACGATGTTGTAGAGGCGGATGTCAGTCCGGGTGTTGTAGACGGGGCTGGGAATTATCATGGCAAGATGGCGGACGGCAACGCGAAGGTAAGAGCGGGGAGCGCCGGGGAGGATAGCACGTGGCAGGAGGGCGCTGGAATGGCGAATAGACGGAGCATCGTGCCTGACGTAAAATTCTGCCGATGATGCCGATGGATCGGTGGATGGAATTCGAGAGCTGAAGCTGATCTCAATTAGAAAGGACAGAACGAGCACGAAGAAACGAATGATATGCATGATGAGTACTTGAAGAGGGGCAAAGTAACAGAGAGTTCAGCATCCTGACAGATTCTATATAGAAATGTCAAGTTGGAAGTTCTGTCTCCAGGTTTGACTACCACCTTTCGCGACAGGTTTCGGGGTATTTTGGCTGCCGGGTCGCTTGAACGCTTCTAATTGCCACAAGACGGCTATTATTAGAGACCCCAAGGCAAAGGCAAGATGAAAGTTCCGGAGATGGATGACTGTGTGCAGACTGCAAAGTCCAAAAGGTCAAGGAGTGCGAGAAGCAGAGTGGAAGGTTTAGAGATTCCACTGAGCATGTAATCCACTGCCGTTCAGCGTACAGTCTGATTTCGCTGAAGGAATTGGGTTTGAAGTCTGAATGAAATGTGTGGCTGCCGACGAGACCATTCATCTTCTGTAGAATACTGTTCATGAGTGCTTCAAAGCTTCCTTCTTCCAAATGGCAAATGACAGCTGGATATGAAAAGCGCAACACTGCTATGAGAGGGAGAAAAGTGTACATTGAATTTCTTGTTCATCAGCTGGTCGATCTACGGTGCGACGGTCAATAGTAAAGTCGGATGAAATAAGGATTTGTCTATCAGTAAGGTAGGTACGTGATGGGCACGAGGTATTCGGCCCAAGATGTGAAGCGTGCGTCAAGCGATGGGCGGCTAGCTAGCGCAGTCCATGGGTGCACAGCAGGGACTACTGTAGACGAACCCGAACACGTCCGAACGAGCGCCTTTCGAGTCATCTCATGCCCCGCACGCACAATAGAGTAATGTTGGTCGCAAGCCTCGGCGAAGCTCGGTGCAGCTCCTGCTCCAACCAATCCCCTCGTCAAAAGCCCCAACATCTTCTCCAATTTTCCGAACCTACCCAGCAGCATGTCTTCTGGCCGAGACGGTTCCCACTTAGGTAATTCGGGTGGAAATCTACATCTTTTCGCCTGCATTATTAGGACATATGCATGCATCAGCTAAGCAGATTGCCCCCCTACCTTACCCTTTCATTCAAGTGCTAAGATGCCACTATAGAGCATTATGTTATTAGTAGCACCCTCGTCTATCTATTGGAAATTCACCTCCTCAATTCTCATCTATATCGTCCCTGAATTCGAAGCACAATGCATCCCTTACTGTGTGCCGTTTTTCTCTACGCTGTAGTATGCAGCTCCACCCAAGTCTCGCTGGGTCTCGGATTTGATGCGACAGCTGGCTTGCCCACGCTCACTCTTCCCTATGCTACATATAGAGCCGCGAGCTTCAATCCGAATGGAGATGTTAGTCACCGTGCTTTTAGAGGCTTCGGCTGTTGTACTAAGAAAATCCCGAGATCTACACCTTCAAAAACATTCGCTTTGCGGCTCCCCCAACCGGTCATCTCCGCTGGGCAAAGTCAGCGCCACCACAGCAAGAATTGGAGATACAGGATGGCTCTTATGGTCCAATATGCAAGCAGGCGCCCATTAAAGGACCCCAATTGACAGGACCTGGCGCAAACCTACCATTGGGCCGGGCTTTGAATCAATATCTCGCAGGCATTCCAATACCTAGCTTCAATGCCGCCGATGAAGGTACGTGGTCGGGCTTACTCTTCGTGCTCTAATGCCGACAAATCGGATAGACTGCCTGTTCCTGGATATCCGCGTTCCCGGCGCAGCGATCAAAGACCCATCGTTGAAGCTTCCGGTGATATCGTGGTTCCATGGCGGATTCTACATCTTTGGGGCAAAAGATCAATTCTCGGATGCGATCCCTTTCTACGATGGTACGGGCCTCGTACAGCAATCAGGCGGTAACGTCATATTTGTATCGAGCAACTACCGAGTGAGTGCTCGGATGACTGCTTACAGCGTTTGTATACTAACCAAATACAGCTTGGCGCGTACGGCTTCCTAGCAGGCAGTACAATGGAGCGCGAAGGGCTTCCTAACGCAGGCCTTTACGACCAGCGTGCTGTGCTTCAATGGATCCAAGACTATATACACCTCGTTGGTGGTGACAAGACCAAAGTATCAGCCTGGGGGGAGTCCGCCGGCGCCGGGAGCATTATGCACCATCTGACCGCATTCGGCGGCACTCAAGACCCACTATTCTCGCGCGCCGTTCTGCAGAGCCCGGTATTCCAGCCAAAGTTCGACCGTAGAGGAGACTTGGAAGCCACATTCCAGAATTTTACCGCCCTAGCTGGGTGCGCTGGAGAAGGTCTGGTATGTCTTCGCGCCGCCAGCGCTGACGCCTTGGACAACGCAAACGTCAAGCTCAACGAAGGCGGACTCCCAGGCACGTTTGCAGTGGGCCCGTCCGCAGACGGCTCCTGGGTTCGCCAACTTCCACCCCTCGAGCTCGCTCAAGGTATATCCACCTCTTTCCCCCATACCTGCCTGATAGCCTGCTGATACCTTTTCCAGGCAATTTCTTCCCCTCCGTAAATCTGATCCTTTCCCACGTCAGCGACGAGGCTTCTCTCTTCGTCCCACTGAGCATGAAGGACGATGAAGACTTCACTACCACAGTCGAATTCATCTACTCCGCCTATGCCAAACGTGCCGGCATCACCTCGTCCATTTTCGCCCGCTACGGCGAAAAGAACTACACCACAGCATTCGAGCGCTTCAAGGCCCTCCTCGGCGATTCAAGTTTCTACTGTAACGTTCGTTATCTCACAGATGCGTATGAGGGTCAGACGTGGAATCTCAAGTACTCCATCCTTCCAGGCTTACATGCGACGGACCTCCTTCCTACCTTTTACAATCTGAATCTCGATCTCGATGGCTTCGGCAGGTCCGTGCCGTTTCCCCTGGTTCCTGGCTTCGGCGAGTTCTCGCAAGCCTATCAGTCGTACCTTGTCTCGCATGCCCGAACCGGCGAGCCTAATACTTATCGCAAGAGAGTCGGTCTTTCGCCCACTCGTGCCTGGCCGAAGCCCGATGGTAGCGGAGATAGGGTGGAAGATGTTTTGCAGGCAGGGAATCTTGGCTTCAGCGTCATCAGTGATGGGCAGGTCCGTAGGGAGACTTGTGGTTTCTGGCTTGGAATTATGGAGGCGCTTACGAAGGAAGGAGGTTATCAGCCTGGATACTTACACTAGAGATTGAAGCGCTCGTGGTAAATCCCTCGTATAATATACATACCGAGGGTTTTTGCCCGATAGAGCTGTAACTTGGATCAGTACGATCAAACGAAGAATTATTACGTCACGGTTGGTGAATGTATTTGAGATTTTCCAGCTCAGCAATTGTTAAATACCAAGAGCCCGAAGGTCCTTTACAGTAAGCTTAAAGATAATCAGATTCCAAGAAGCAATCGACGGGATCACCGATATCTATAAAACTACAGGCAGATATACCAAGTTACGTAGATCCATTCAGAATATCCATTCCGCTGCTAAGGTCTTCGACTCAGATTTCGAAGGCTCGGCGAGGAGAACATGCCGGATACTAACTAAAATCATCGTCTTATACAACTGGTAGTATATCCGATATAGTTAGTATTCGAGACATCGAATATCCCCTTCCGCTAAATCGAAGGGATACGAAGAATGTCCGCACGATTCTATTTACTACGAAGAGACCTTCTATATATATCAGATTTACAATCCGAATAGGTAACACTTAGCCCCTGCGTAAAGGTACGAATGAATGAGTATTTCAGAAATATATTCGAAAAGAGCGTACAATGATTAGTTCTGTAATAGTGGTAAAACGAAGAAATGAACAAAGGAAGAAAGATAAGGCCCGCCAAGACTAGGGTTAGCCCTATATCACGTGATTCTATCTTTTTAGGGCTTCCGACAACTCCCGGGGTCAATCCACACTACAACTATACTGTAGAATCACGAGATATGACCATCGCATTATTTATTATTTAGAAAATGAAGCTATTCTTACTGCCTAATATGCCGTAGAGAGCCCTTTTCGCTCGATGCACTGCTCAATACGGTCCCACATGCTATAATCCTTTTGCTTCTTTGATGCCCCGCCCCCTATGTCGCACTTTAGGTTCTAGCGGCTTAATTCTCCTTGCCTAGTCGTACCATTCTACTACGTCTTCCCAGCTGAAGGTAGGAGATATAGCTTGCTTAAGCTTTTCTATGTCTTGGGGCGCGGGCCGATCAATTGACTTGTTGTTCTTCGAGTAGTTACGCCAAAGACGAGCTGTTCGCTGGATCTCCTGCAAGCGCCGAGCTTTATCGACGGTAGAGTGCTTGTGGAAAATATGGGTCCACAAGCCAGTGAATGCTGGAAATGGCGAACCAGCGTTGCAGAACTCGCAGCGAAGATCCGGGCGCTGGCTGGTTCTTCCCCGCGAAGCCTTAATGGCCAGATACGCAAGGTCCAGAGACAGGCCCGTCGATCCAATATCCCATGTCAATGGCAGTCTTGTCTCAAAGGTATCGTAAAGCCACCCTATAGGCTTTTGAATTGGCACGGGTTGGTGGGTCCTGGTAGCTTGACCGAGGATGTTGAGTTGAATAAGAATGATTTCTGTAATATTGAGGGCCGCATGCTATGAACGTGTTAAATCTCGATATGTGAATTTGATCCTGATTGAGTAGACATACCTGCAGAAGACATGGAGGGTTGTGTTTAGAGCATACTTCAGTGATAGGCGAATTCCGCAAGCGTGCCTGCTCCGCTTTGAAAAAACAAGATTCCCGATCTTTCTTGATAGAAACAAGTTCGTATACCGTATGAACGATACACTGGCTGTGAGCACAGGGATGCGATGCTTCCATCAACTCATGTCGGTCGCTCCCAGAATGGCGACTAGCCCTACTTCGAAACCTTGCAGCAGCTCCGGCAAATGTCGTCTTGTGGTCTCCGATATGGTATTCCAGCGGCATTATCTTTAGGCTGTACGGCTTTTGCGAAACAAGCATATCGACGAGATCTGACGGCGATCGATTCTGGAATGCCAACACACACGTTCCTCCATGAGCCGGTTTCACTCCACCCCATATCTCCATTAGGCTCTTTGATGTCCGTTCGAATGTTCTTTTCGCGCCGGCATCCGACCAATCGATCATGCTCCCTGAATCTCCTACTGCTAAGCTTTGTCCCAATGGGAGATGACGTGTATCTGTAGCGAGCAGATCTCTATCGTCTTCGCTGAGCAGTTCCTGTGATGGATTACACCCGATAATCTTGGAGGTCGATGTGCCAGGAGAAAGTATAGATGGGGTCCGTGTCGGAGCCTCAGAAGGTTCTGATGTAGTATCTGAGCTCGGAGGGATATAATTCTTATCGGAGTCGCTGTCGGAATTGCTGTTGGAGTCGCTGGAACGGACGCATTTCCATGGATGCTTCAGCTCGACTTCTGGACGTAACCCGGTACGCTGAATTGTGCTGGGGTCACGCAAGATCAGTTTTGGCCGAGTTGTTATAGTGCTTTGAGATGATGTTGCGGAGGCGTTGTCGGATGCTGTCTGAGGACGCCGATGCGCGTCTCGATGGTGCCGGGAAAACCCAGTGGGACCAGCGAGTTTGAGAAACGTCGCTGGACACCAAGGGCATTTGATCATCGTTCTGACCGATATATGAAGTGGGTTAGGAATCCGTTGACGACTTTGCGAATACTGTCAGGAGTAAGGCTCGATTGAAGTATTCGTATAAGTGTTGGAGCTGGTTGAATGCAAAGGAAGAAGGCTCGCAGCGTCAGATATATTGAACTCACACGGTTTATTGCATAGATCCTTGGTTGCCTATAGCTGGTGTTGTCGCAGCCTGAGCTCAACACATTCCTTTTGCAAGTGCCTGGCCCTTGGCTTGTATGTATGAAAGGGTTTGAAGAAAGCAAAGGTTAGACGCAGGAAAGTGACAAAGGGCGGGCTTCTAGAGCTACATTGAAAGAAGTATTCAAAGGGTCAAGGGGAGGAAATTCCAAGGAGGTCATAAGGTTTGAATGAAGAGAAAGCGAACAAATCTCGAACGGCGATACGAAGAACACTTCGCCATTGACGCTACTTATAGATGGATACAGGGTATAGATAGAGAAGCGGCAGATTAGACCCTTGACAACATTGCCTTGATTAATAAGGCTGGACCTCCTTTTCGCTCTTCTCCAGGCTGGGGGCAAATGCGAAGAAAATGCAATATACAAAGGGCCTGGTGTGAAAATAAACAGGCAGAAGTAGTGGAGTGATATTAAAGACGTCATAGGTTAAAGTCTCGTACTCATAGTCAGATCAAAAAAGTGTTGGAAGCAGTCGCCGATAAGGTTTCGGCGAACCACTTCGTAGAATCCACAACAGCGGCGGACAGTCCTCATCATCGCTGGAAGGAACTCTCCAAGAGCCACCTTCTATGTATAAAGACCGTTGTTATTGTCAGACCGTCTGGGAAGGTACCAGCCGATGGCGGCGTCACGTATGACGACGATCCATTCACAATAAGTCGGTATCCAACATCTAATAGTGATCACGGCACGTTTTATCGCTTGAGTAGTAACCTGCCAGCTTTCTAATTACCCCGGATTCTTTGTCTGAAAAGGTAATTCCTAACAAACTCTTATTAGACGACCACCTTCAGCGTGTCTTGTCTATGTTCCTGCAGAAGGCGCTGGTGAATTTCCCCTAGTGAGCATCTATACGATGCCGGGTCCCGTACGAAACCTGTCGGATGTTGGAGGTGCGGTAATCTTGTGAATTGAAAACAAAGCTCCCAGACGCTACGATAGTCATCACCACCGAAAACTCCAGGGCCTTGCCGGCCAACGATATAATCCGATGCAATGAGTCCAGTACGGAGGATCTTGGAGATTGTCGGTGTTCGCTGCTGGTATCCTTCCATGTGATCCACTTTCAGATTTTCGGCGAAGAGCTCTCTCTGGGCGACGGTCAAACCCAAGTCGTCGGAAGGAATGATAAGAAGAGGACAAAGTCGAGTGGTTTCATCGGGTCCCCATAGATTCCAAATAAGTAGCCGACCGGTATTGCAAGAATTCAGACGACGGAATTGGGCTGCCGAGAGGGCCGGTCCATCGAAGCTAGATTCGAGATCTCTGCTGTAATAACATATTGGGACTACATCAGGACCCCCGGGTATCTGACTGATGGTCTTTGGTGGGATACCCCATAGCATCCACTGTCGCTGTTCCTGATCGTTCCACCTATAAGGACAGAGCGCGAAATCTCCCACAGGGTGATCGTTCGAGAGAACAAAGAGAAAGCAGGATTTTCTAGGCGTTGTCAGGGTAGATAATTGGGGCTCGACGAGATCAAACATTACCTCTTAGCGCATTGTGTCATGAAAGCGTCGTAGAATTGCCGCTGATGTAACACCGTGCTATCTTTGTACAACTGTCGACCAGAAGGTTTTGGACGCGGGGGAATTGTCGACGGTAGCTGGACTTTCACTTTCTTCGCCACCGCTTTCCGCGGTTTGCGTGGTTTCATAGGTCGGTGCGGCCTTGGGAATGGGTGCCGAGGTTCAGGGGTTTCGAGGACAATCTGCCAGACTCGTTCCACCCACCTGCCATCGACGTCCATGTGGATACGATAGCGATCGAAGTTGGGACGTTCGAAATTTTCTTCGAGTCGTTCGGATAGATAAAACTCGTTCGGAATTTCACGCTCAGGGAGAAAGAGCAACACGGTGTGCGGTGCTGGATTTGGGCGGTCGGAGAAGTCGAACTGATACATGATGAAATCAAACCTGCGAGGCGTCAGCGATGTAAGATGTCATCGCGGTATTGAAGCCAGCTCTACCTCTCGAACGCTTCGAAATACCAGCGACGGTTCGCTTCGGGGCCTCGACCAACGGCAACTTTGGTGAGGGCCGACGATCTGGCTCGATATTGGGCATCAAGTTTGTGCTGAACGAAAACCTGACGCGGCACCGCGGCATCCGAAGCGGTCGAAGTTGTATGGAGCAGGAGCTTGAAGTCCGCCAGACGCGGCTGCAAGGATACAAGTTCCAGAGACATGGGTATTTGTGTAGCCTGTTTATTGATTACCCTGTACATCTGCATGACGGCCTGGTAGCTGGTACAATGCTGGGTGTCTTCACGGGGCTGTAAGAAGTCGACAAAAGCGGTAGTATCGGGGGCCCATCCTGCAAACTCAGCGTGTGTCCATGGATTGATATAAGGACGCCGGTATCGGACGCAGTCCCGTACGCGCGCGAGAGCTTCCGGAAGCAGCGCAAGTGGCATACGATATAGGCTGTGCTCAGGGTTCAAGGTATACGCTGCCGGTGGTAGCTTCGATAGCCTTGGGTAGTTGACGGTAAATTCACGGCCGTCGTCTTCGTCGTCTTCGTCGTCACCACCGCCGGCCTCGTCATGGGTACTGCGGGATTGATGGAAGTTGGGTATGAGCTCCACGAACGCTGGGTTAGCCGCACATATTCCAATGTAGAAGGCAATATTCTTTCTTTGGCCGCGCGTTGTGCAATATGCTTGTCTTTCTGCGTAGCGTGACGATGCCATTTTCACATCGAAGAGCAGTAGTCTCTGGGCCGAAGTTCCTCGTTTCACCATTTGATCAAGATCCCACAATCGATCGGCATAAGTGGCCGTTGAGGGGTAGTCGTTGGTACAGTCAAGGGCACCATCGGCTTGAGCGAATTCAAAACCTCGTAGGACGAAGTTCGATGAACGGAGGACCGCAAAGATATCGGCTTCGTAGAGAGTACCTCGGGTGTCAAAGATGCTGTCCAGGATACTCAAGGGTCCGGGACAAGATACTGGAGTCGACTCTGAGGACTCCATGTCGACAGCTACGACTATAAGCGTCGATCTCGTCGAGCCAAGCTCGTGATTGAGATTCTTTCGTGTGACAATGTCTGGCCCTATTAGAATACCAGGGTCTGAGAATAAGATTGTGCGCTTCGGTATGTTGGGAGAAATCTGGTGCAGGTTTCGGAGTTTTGCGGATGATAGAAGTGGATGAATCGACTGATGTGTAATAAACAAACAGCTAAGGCGTTTATGTCAACCTATCGCTATTTTTTGGATGCTCAAACTCATAATCACTCAATTTCAGAGATGAAATGTACTGTTGTCCGCTTCGCTGATGAGGTTTGATCGCGGGAAGGCACATAAGTCTTGGCCCCACCGAAGAAAAGTTTGCGTCCTTGTTATCGCAAGACTGATGCTGGGGATCCTGTTCCCTCCGGTTCACCTAGATACCCAATGGCGCAGCAATATCAGGCCAACGACATCCTGTTCACACGCTTTTCCGAGGTGCTTCGGCAGCCGCGATGCCGGGATCGGACTGCAAAGGTGCAAGATCTTTGCGAAAGAGTCTGGGCCATTCTCGATCAACACGACCAAGCTCCTGCTCAGTACGTGGTCCCAATGATTAAGCTCCTTCAAGATCAGGATACTTTCGCTATCAGCTCGCTGGTAATACCCGAGCTCAGAGACACGGCAGCCGGCCCACAGGAAAGTCCACACAAGCAGCGTATCCTGGAGTCAACCATGTACCTTCGACGGCACTTCGCGGAGATTGGAGCAAAAGACCAAACGTATTACGATCGTGGAGAGCCACTTTATGTGCGGGAGAAGGAGATATACGCCGAGGCAGAGTTGAAACGTGCTCACGCGCTACTGTGTGATGGTTTGGGCCAGGAGCAGCAGGAAGCTGTTTTTGAGTGGCTATCAAATCCACCGAAGTGCTTGAGCGGCCGTTCAGAAGAGGAGTTTGATGAAGTACGAGGCCATGAAGGTAAAGAGAGCAAGGCGGTAACGAAGCTGGAGGAAGATGCAATATATCGAGCGACCCTCCTTTTCCGGTACAGCGGAGTCTTGAATCCTGCGCACAAGTTGGCTATTCTGGAGTGGATCCGAGCCAATCCTGGCGACCTAAACACGACCGCCGAGGACGAAATCGATATGGCCGGGGCGGACTGAAGAGCGCTCCGGTCCATGAGAAGGATAGCCCTGTGGAGGATGGGCTTGAGCGAGATGTAGATGGTGTACTGGCGTTGTAGTCACTTCACCATCAGGTACCTCGGTGGCAGAACGGACCGGACCCAAGAATACCCGCAATGTCTTACCCTTCCCGATAACAATGAATCCTCGGTCCGACATCGTACCTAGACAGAACGCGAGTGACATGACTGCCTACAAGGTGGCAATCCACCTTGAAATATCACGCTCGCGAGCTACCTTCATGCCATGCCAGTAATGGCCCAAACGTTCGCTTATCTCGTGTCCCTTTCGCATGACGCGTCAAGCGCGCTGGAACTGCGGGCTAACCGCCATCTGCTGGTGGACGCCAGGGAAGTTGCGACACCAGACCAACAGGCCCCTTATGCTGCCAGATTCAGCTATGCTTTCCTGTTCGGACGCCATTGTCTGTCCTTTGGGTCGGCAAGAAGCAATGAGATTCGCTTTCCTCAAGCCGAGGATATTTCACGTCGACACTTTATCCTGCATTTTGAAATGCAAACTGGCCTGCTCCTCATCACCAATCATTCTACCTGTAATATCTGGATGAACAATGACACTACAACAGAGCGTGGCCGAATTGCTCCCAATACGACATACCCTTTGCTGCAGCCCACTCGGATTATGTTTGGTCAGGATCATCGCTACCGCTTCCTTGTTATGCTACCACCTATCGCGATCGAGCAGGCGGGATTTGCCGCGATCTTCAGCCAGTATGCTGACTCTATCGGATTCCCACCACCCCAGCTTGTACAGATTCGAGGACCAACTCCGATGGCCTCTGTAAAAATTGATGACAGATTCTTCATCCTTGATCGCGTGGGACCCGGACACTTCGAGACCGTGCATACCTGCTTATCGCTGTCGGACGGCAAGCTTGTCGCTGTGAAGCTACCCTATCGCAGTCCAGTCGTTGGTGGTGGGATTCTCGAACCAGTGGAACGACAGCGTGCTCGCATGGAGATTGAGTTGCTTCGGAACGTTCGACACGTACGTTGGAAGATTTCGCGGCTGGCTTGACCGATGCTGACAGATCTATAGCCGAACGTTGCTGGTTTTGTCGATCATATTGGTGGTGTCCATCACGATTTCCTCGTTCTTGAGCTCGTCACAGGTGGCAACCTCGCCGGATTGCTCGACGATCTGCGGCCCCATCACATGGATCATCAGTCAGTGCAGACATGTCTCAGGCAGTCCTTGTATGCCCTCGGATTCCTCCACGATCGCGGTATCAGTCACCACGGCATCAGACCCCAAAGCATACTCGTGCACTCCAGGCAGCCGCTTCGCATCAAGCTCTGCAATTTCAGTGCCTCTGAGCGATTCCCTTCGTTTCGCCTACAACGCCAACAAGTCGAGCGCTGTCCCGTCGATGCGTCTGCTCGCACGCTGGACATGAAACTTTATTCCACCGGTATTGATATCCAAGCCCTTGGATACGTTGCAATCAATGCCCTCGCATTATGGCCGTTCGAGCAGCCGGGTCATCGCACGAGTCGAGGCTCCTTTCAGGACATGATGCGCATGTTCCCAGCACTGCAGATGCTCCCTTGCACGACACTGCTGAGTGGCATGCTAGAAATCAACTACACCCAACGGTTCAGTGCCGGACAGTGCCTTCAGCACCCATGGCTGGCGAAGGATTGTGGTCACAGACGTGCTGGATCGATTTCGATCAGCCTTGACATGCCCACTTCCAAAAGGGCACGGTTGACAGGGGAGCTCTCTGACGCTCGGCTTGGGCAGTATAACCCCCGGTCAAGTCTTCAACTGGAATCCATAACTGCGATCCATTCGGACGTCCCCGTCTACGAGACGCCTATAGTCTCAGCTCGCCAAATTGAACCGAGCCAGTGGTTTCACTCGTTTTATGCATATGTCCGAAGTTATTTTCAGTAGGTATTTTGGGAAAAAGACAAGTGCTCTTCAAGATCGGGAAGAAGTTATGTAAATTAGGATACTATTCGTAGGGGTAGAAGTTCCTCTAATTCAATAATGTCAACGCTTCGGTCTCCGTCTTGCAGCGCACGCCGACAACTTCCCTGACACTTCCGTCCTCCCTCGGATTGAGCAGCAAGGGTGTCACCCTTCAGACATCTCTGTATCCGGGTCAACGAGGTTTCTTGTCCGCCGCGCACCTCGCCTGCTTGGGGGGTTGGCAGAGTCGTGCGGAGGCCCCTGAGCGCCACGCCTACGTGCCTCGGTATCCTCTCCAGTCTCTGGTAGCACTGGCAAAGGAACGCCAAGCGGGATCCCCGGTTCCGATAAAGGCGGTCTGGGGAACGTGGCGCGCAGCTTCTGAACCGTAATAGGCGATACCAAATTATTGCATCCAGGCGTTGAGTGGCAGTGTTGAACGATGCGATCATAGAGTTGTTCGATCCCCTGCACCGCAAGGCTGCTGAGAGTGTGAGGTTGCCCCTGGGCCGTTTCCTTCCACAGATACGGTGTTCTGTCCAATCTTAGTGGCAGATCGGGGTCCGTCGGCCGATTCTTCTGCGACCAGCGCCCTACAAGCTGTTCGATCGTCGGCGACTCCCCAATGTAGAAGGCCTTTGAATTGGCGAAAACAACCAGCGTTGCCGGCGATGTTGCGTAGAGAGGCATCCTTCCATCGGAAATGTACTGAATAGGGTATACCGCGTCGTCGCCAGCACCTAGGTTGATCAGGCCGTTGCATGCCAAGTACCGAGATCGATGGCTCGACTCGAAAAATGCAGTAACAGCAGTGTCGGTCCATCGATAATCGGTGTAACACAGGCTGGGGTAGTTGGCACTGGCTTGTTGTTAGTACTGTAATGCAGAAAACGGCTCCGGCATCTACTGACCGTGGCTTCGGTGAAACCCTGCTTGTCGGGCACAGCGCCTCCTTGGGCGATTTCAACCACTCGGCGCGACCCTTGAAGTACCAGAAAAAGCCACGTTTCCGGTATGCGGCGATCTCGTTCAAAGCCAAAGCGGTAATGTCATGTTTCGATAATTGTTTGACAGTACCATCTGCCGTCTTGTCATGCATCACTTGAGAGACTTGGTCGTCATGTGAAGGCTTCCAGAAGTGGAACTGGGATCGTGGGAGAGCTCTCAATGTGATCTCAGGCATGATGGCTTCGTTCTGTATTCTCAGCATCAGCTGTTGCTGGTATACCCACGCGAGATCTTACCAGAGAGTTCTACCGCAGCAAGAACAAAATCAGGGACCGCAGAAACATGTAGGAAGTTCGCAGTTGATAGGAATGATCGGAATGCGCTGGTAAACTTCAAGCTCGCTGTTTGCTGCAATGGAAAAGGTGGGTTTGATTGATGAAGGGTGCAGCAGCAGAGGCCTTTCTTGCGTTCTGGACGTTGTAGTATACTCGCGACATCCGAGCGCGGTCGTGAATATCCAGGAGCATCAACAGAGGGCGAAGTCATCAGAAAGTTGTTCGAAACCCTCAGTGATGTTCACAACTTCGCTAGTCGCTAGACGCGCGACATGAACTTTTCGGCTATGACCGCTTAGTAAGCTGCTGCTGCCACCGAGACAAGTTAATCACTGACAGGTGCTTGAACAAAACGTTTGACAGGCATTGAAAGAGCTCATGTTATCCACCTCACATACTCTGACATACATTAAAGGTTTCGGGACTCTCTTCATCAAGGTTATTGTACTAACAGATCAATCGAGCTCCAAGATCATCATCAACAACAACGGAAGTCAGAGAGGTTTGAACGGAAGCTGCCAAAGATCTTGCTTAAAAGTATCGCCAGTCTGACTGCTTTTACACGAGAAATCCGTGCGTATATTTTGGTCAGGTCAAGGAAACAAGCTCGATCCCGTCCCCCGGCCACCGAGATCATCCTGTCCATCACCCTAACCTTGGTGTTCTGTTGCAATCTCGACATCGGCCGCAAGCTCCGCAAGATTAGCGCGGTCCTTCTCCTTCTCCAAACGAGCTTGCCTGACGAGCCCCAAGGTTTCGTGTTGCAGATCATCAGCACGTTCCTTGAGCTTATCCGAAGTTTCTGGACGCTGGTCACAAACCATGTACTGTTGCGCACGGAGTTGCTGCAGGCGAGCAACCTTTTCTTCCAGTTGTTTGGAAAAGTAATGGCCTTCAGCATCAAGCTCTCGCCTCGCCATCCGGATACGAATTCGTTTCCCCTTGATAAAGTCGATGTCGTGCTCAAGGGAGTTACACTCCTTAGCCAGGAAAGCGCTTCCATGTCGAGGCTCCTTGATGAGCCATGCTTGCTCTGCCCAGTCGAGCGCCTGGCGACGGTCCTCGAACGGATCCTCGTCGGTTGTTGACTCATCGTCCGACAAGACGATAGTATCGATTTCAGCTCGCTGTCGCTTTCTGGGGTTTGACTTGATGGAAGTCCCCAATGACGAACCCTGGGTGAGGATGTTTGGCCCGATGGAAGTCCCCAACGACGGACTCTGGTTGATGGGGTTTGGCTCAATGGAAGTCTCCAACGACGGACTCTGGGTGATGGGGTTTGGCTTAGTGGAAGTTCCCATCGACGGACTCTCGGTAAGATGATTGTGGTACGGTAGCTCTCCACTCATCGGAGCAGCAACATCTTGAGCTGACTGCTGTCGCCGGGCGGAATCAGGGGGGGTCATTAGGAAATCTGGCATCTTTCCGTCGGTCATCCTTAGTGTGGCTGGAGAAAATAGAGATGGCTGCTTTTCTGATGAGAAAGATCGCGGTGAGAGATAAAGAAGACAGGCGCTGACCAGGAAGATAGCTGGGTCAGGTCTGGCTAAGCGGTTTTGAACGGGGTCCGGTGTAAGAGGGTAAAATCTTTGGAAGTAGAATTGCAAGAGAGAGGAGGAAGCGGGCTGCTTTAGAGGAGAGCTCTGACCTTGTTTGCCTTTTCTATAACCTGTCGACCTAGGACAATTACCTGACCTGCGCATACAAAGCCAGGAGCAGGTTGCCGTTGCATTTGCGTTGGGCCTTCACCGTATTTCACAGACGCTTCGGCGACTTATGCTATTTTCCAGGATGGCACTTACACTCGCGCACTTTACTAGTAAACAAAGGCGGATCACATTCGCATTTGATGATGTTCATTCTATTGGATGTTCGCCGAAGCTTTCGATACTGACGCCCAAAACGTCCATTTGGCGGCCCCCTTCAGAGATAGACTACAACAAGTTTGAGGGCTGAAATTGACAGGTCCCAAACTATCCCGTACACGATCGCAGGATAGCAGCAATTCTGTTTTGAACCCCGATTGCAGACTGGCTGACGCGACGTCGGTTAGGCTCTATTTCCAAGAGGCCGGCAAATAAGGCCCAAGGAGGTATCGAAAGAGCAAGATCGGGGGAATAAGCGCCATCTGGCCCAGGACCAGTATACGAACCACCGCCAGAATACGTCCATTAAGTACTGGCACCATTCCAATCAAGCGTAGAGTCAGGAGGGCAATCATGAGATACACCAGGTAGACGGTGACAAGGCCTGCGAATTCCCCCTTCACTCCCCCTACGCAGGTCTGTACCAGAAGTATCAAGTAGGCGAACGCACATTGGACATTTTTGCTGACTGCGGAAGTGTACTGCAGCACAAGGACTGTCTTGGCCGCCACATTTCCCAGGATACTCAAACCCAGACTCGACCCGTGCTGGATAGTCAGTTTCAGTCCAGCGGTTCCATAGATGGCTCCGTAGCGGAGCTGCTCGATCGCCCAAGATGCTGCAGATCCGAGTTGGGCGAGTAGGTGTCCTGGGGCATCGGAGAGCAGCCAGCCAAAGGCTTCCAGAACGGCAACTTTGAGGTGGGTGAATGCCGCGGCGGCTCCGGAGCGGAGCTGCTCAATGGCCCAAGATGCTGCCGCTTTCAGGTAGGCGAGTAGATGTTTCGGGGCCTCGGTGAGTAGCCAACGCAGGGCGTCACGAGCGACAAGTTTGAAATAGGTAGATAGGTTTTCCGCCATGGTAGCGACTGAGAATCGGTCAGCAATGAAGACCGGAATACCAGAAGGAAGCTTACTTTGGGCGATACTAACGTCAGGGTTGAAGTAGACCAAGAGACGAAGTTTCGAGCAGCTGAGAACTTTGGTCAGGGAACCAATATCAGAAGACTGATGGTCAGAGAGACAGGCGAATTACGTACCAGACAGAATTCCTGATACTTAAATTCCAGTGGGAAGAAGCTGTGGTTGAAGATGAAAGGGAAAGATCAGGGAGGGCGGTGAAGATAAAGAAGAGAAAAATTAGTCTACGTGGGTATCCGTACGACAGACATCATGATAACACTAGCTGTTCTCAATATATCCGTCCTCTACCCTGCAGTGCCATTCCCAGCCCTCGTACGCTAGCTATGCCAGACTTACAGCGATTTCTGTCGGTACAGGGAGGGGCTCAAAACAGACACCTCACTGGCAATACCTGTTGGAGCAAGTCCAAATGTAGACCAGTATTACATTTGAGTGCTCTCGCGACTGCACGAGAGGACTGAGAGAGAGGTCCATCAACCCTCCGCTAGGGTGGCCGAGCGGTGAGAGAAACATAGCAAACAGACGGCATCTAATGCAGTTAAATCTCCGCATCGGCTCAATAACCCACTGGGTAGGGAATGCGATGCGAGTGGGAATCCGTTTGAACCCCCGAAACGGCTCGGATGGCTTATTGGCTTGGAGTCAAGACCACTTCGCGGCGTGGTAGAGGCTTGATCAGTATACGATGGAATCAGATCCAGGCTATAAGACTTGATCTGTCAAGAAAATGAATGGAGGTCAGATTTAAGTTTGACTTTGCCAAGGAGCCGTCTTGGCCCGCCACTCCCGTCTTGGCTTTTTCGAGCCTATCTATTGGTTACCATGCAGCATGATCTTCGGCGTTGACTGTGCCTGTTGGTGTCATTACGTCTAAAGCCATGTCGAAAGTCGAATCGCTCCCGTGTACTGAAATGAAATCTGTCAGAATATGTCCGGCAGATCAGCCAGACGTCTACCAGGATTCCGATTCAGCCCGTTATCGCCGTATCTCAGCCCGTCAAAACACTGTACAGGGGTTCTTGATCGGTAGGCCGGGGCGATCCACTCTCAGGCTAGTTGCAGCCATGTCTTGGTTGATTTGCAATTACGTATGGATTGCAGCACTCCGCTTCTTGGCTCTGTAGTTTTCACTATTGTTGCAGGAGCCCCAGGTTAGCACTTGTCGAAACGTGCAAATCTTCAGGTGCAGCGACTGCTCGCCCTGATGCCACCAGGAAGGGGCCGGCGTGTCGTAATACCGAAAGGGCCGATTAAAAACTGGAGTTCAAGAAACGACCAGGCTGAGGAAGAGGACTTGACACTTCGCGAGATACAGCCATTGCGGAACAATACGAATGCCCCCCGTAGCGGCGTCGTCGCACGCGGAGCGGAGGCAAGACGCTCCAACAGTATTGAACCCCAGCTACAAACACCTGTGAGAGCTGGGGTAGCAAATGGAGTATCCGCGAATATCTCCAGGCTTGGAACAGGAAATCAGGAGGATAACAGCGGGCACATCGTTGCACCTCGGCCAATAGACTTGACCACTGAGCAAGGCCATGTGGCGGAAGTATCGCAACAAATCAAACAGGAGGAATCGACACCTAATGACTCAGACCCTGTTCAAGGAACGCTACAGAGAGCCAGTCTACTAAGGACCACCCTGCGAGGGATGTGCTCCTGGAGTTCTCTTTGGGTAACATGCATCGCGGCTGGCCTCACCATTTGGTCCCAATACCAACCATGCCCAATCCAAATACTGCAGCCAACACGGACGGCAATATCCCAGGCTGCATCGGATAGCCTCGAAATCACAAGAATAGTAAAGAATTCAATTCTGCCACGGACCTTACCTGAACTGAATCCAATCCACGCGTTGCACCCCGAACTAGTCATCGCGGAGTCGGCAACAGGCTCCCTGGACACGTGGCTCGCAAACGATCTCATACCCTCCGTCGTCTCGGCCCGGCGCACAGGTCGATGCGACCAGATAGGTACTGCGCGGCAATCTCTCCGAACCACCCGAGTTCGGACAAAGGCCACTCGAGCCCACTTGGCTGCGTGTTCAGGTCTCTATGACGACCTTCTGACAAATACCTCGCAACATCTCAACGAGTTGGACTTGAACAAAAAGAGCTTGGACCGGGAGAATCCCTACAGCGGCTGGAATCTGTTGCGCGGGGCGTACCGGAAAGGATGTCTGGCGCTGGGCAGGGACGTGATAGACGAAAAAGAATATGGGAGAGACGAGTTGGACGGCTGTCTGAACTCGATCCAAGAGGTGGTCTTGATACTCGATGCGGGGAAAGACATCGTTGAAGCGGAACATGGGAAACTTGGATGGTTTGACAAACTCATGGAAGACGTGGATGGGGAAGTTGCGGGATTATGCCAATCGACTGGCTCGGAAACCTCCCCACCGCGTACGGAAGACTTGGAGCAGTCCTCTAACGAGACTGCTCTACGTGCCGCCGCAAAGTCCCTTCTCAACGCGTTGCTGGTTATCAGCGGAAACAGTACCGCGGTGGTGGAGAAATACCGCATCTTAGGCGAGTGAGATTCGAGTTTCTTGAGCTTCTTGTATATTGGCGACATTAGTTCTTCAAACCTTAAGTAGCAGCTAGTACTGGAGGAGGGGGAAGGAGATTCTCGGCGTACGCTTGGGGGTTCTTGGGGGAAGGCCTTGCTAGAATCATCTTCTATATAAGCAGGCAATGCAAGAAAGCAGAAGCTGCATTCCTATATATATGTTGTGAAATGAAGTCGCTACCGCCTCCTCGCCTTTCTCGTGGGGATGAAAGCCGCATGCGTGCTGAACGAGTGTGATTACCGATGAGGCTCGTTCAGCAAGCTCTGTATCAGGCGCAGCGTACGTAAGGGATTTTGGTAATCGCAGTGCTTGCAAGGGTATGGTATGCAGGGCTTGTATTGCTGGTGAAAGAAGAAGAAGAAGGAGAAGAAGGAGAAGAAGAAGAGGTGATGACTGCGAGGCATACTTATCTGTGAAAATTTTCTACGTTGGTTGGCTCACAGGTGGAAGGATGCGTCACATTGCTGAGCAGATTTGAATTGAAATTCCAAGGGATCGTTATTTGCGTCAATTGAACTGGGGTACCAGTTCCGCTACCGTGTATTCGATGCTTTGCTCACTGAACCACTGGTTCACCAGGCACCAAAACCAGAAATTGACCAAATATCAGGCGCAGAGATGGCTGCTAGCTATACGGACCATTTCTTGCAGTCTCAACAATGTACTGAAGGCAGGAGCGAGACCGCCTGGCGGGAGTAGCAGGCCCCAAGGGCCAAGTTGCGCGTCACGGAGGAAGAGATTGGCGTCGAAGGCCGTTCGTGGCGGCAACCCTTCCCGGTGGAGATTGTGCGATACGGTAAGAATGACAAATTCGATTTAGACAGCGCGATGTGTACATCATCCCTTACGATTGCTCCGGTCTCTGCAGCCCTCTACTGCTTCCGGAATTGTATGAGGTTTGATCTGTCCGCCTCTCAAAGCTTTCGAAAGGTCGCAAAGGCGTGCTGATATGTGTGATTGCCTGTAACAAGGGCCTCAACGTCTTGCGGCGGAAGGTAGGCTTCAGGGGCCAGGTTGTTTGGATGAAAATACAGCCACTGTCTGAACAGATCCGGGAACTGAAGACCGATACGGTGTCGCAATAGCTGCATCAACGTCAAGATAGATTGAACGTATGATGTCCTGTGGCACTCCTGTACCGGAGCAGTGCACGGGATGCCATTGAGTTCGGTGATGGTGCATTCAGCGTAATCGGCAGCGTCTAGGTAGTCTTGGTGCCCAAACATCGTTGTAGATGGTGTTGAATGGAGAAGAGGTATTTCAACAATAATTCGGCCATTTGGTTCGAGGTATGGCTTCCACCTTGAGAGATACCAGGCCAGCCGTTCCGGTTCGAGAACGTCTTTAGGCCCAATACAAATCATGAGATCCCAAGAACGAATAGGATCGTCGAGATCCATGGAGGGGGTGGCATAGCGCTGCCTAACAGTAACTGATGGGCCGAAGGGAAGAAGGCTTTCTATGAAATGCTTGAGCTCTGTCCCATCCTCACCCAGGATCATGATACGTTCATGTTGAAGTTTGACGGAAAGCAGCAGTTCCAAGTATCGCGGAGTCTGAATATGATGTACTCTTGGCATCGTTGAACGGCGTACGTAGTTTTGCAGGAGGAAGGCTGGGTAGTGTCGGCGATAACCAATGACCGTGCGAAGGGGGCTACGGCTGCAAAGTGTGGCGATGAAGATTTGCACGGAAGAAGGCTGGGTGGTGTCGGCGATGATCGAAGACCGAGCGAAGGGGGCTGCGGCTGTAAAGTATGGCGATGAAGACGTTGCCTGAACCCATCCATAGGTTTTTATGGTTCCACAGCAGGGGCCTAAACCGTTTTCTTTTTCAGTGAGCATTGGTGTATTGTTTGACTTGCTGCACGTTGTATAAAGGATCCGGTCCTGCAGTATCAGACTAACGGGTGACAAGCTTCGTCGTACGTGGAAAAGCATTGTCGATAGCTGCAGACGACGGATGCAGTCCGCGGTTTGTGGAAAAGACGTTGTTGTTTGGCTTGCTGCACGCTGCATAAACGATCTTGTCCTGCAGTATCAGACTAACGGGTGACAAGCTTGGTCGTACGTGGAAAAGCATTGTCGATAGCTGCAGACGACGGATGCAGTCCGCGGTTTGTGGAAAAGACGTTGTTGTTTGGCTTGCTGCACGCTGCATAAACGATCTTGTCCTGCAGTATCAGACTAACGGGTGACAAGCTTCGTCGTACGTGGAAAAGCATTGTCGATAGCTGCAGACGACGGATGCAGTCCGCGGTTTATGGAAGAGACGTCGTTTAGCTTGCTGCATGCTGCATAAAGGATCTTGTCCTGCAGTATCAGACTAACGAGTGAAAAGCTG
>SAUG01000080.1:0-112862 GCA_011316305.1 Rusavskia elegans | reverse complement strand
ATCTTGTCCTGCAGTATCAGACTAACGAGTGAAAAGCTGCGTCGTACGTGGAAAAGCATTGTCGATAGCTGCAGACGACGGATGCAGTCCGCGTTTGTGGAAAAGACGTTGTTGTTTGGTAAAGTGGATCTTCTCTGCAGCCAACGACGACCAGAAGTTTCCCATAAGATGAAAGAATGCCGTCTGGTACTGAGGTGGTATATATTCTCCATAGGTCGCGAATAGAACCTCTGTTGTACCATCAGTCCCTAGCAATAAACGGCACTAATCTTGTCTGGCAATATCAGCTACTATTGCAATATGTCGTCCTCACTCTGGACTTTCTCTTGGGGTATTACTCCCATCGTCTTATTGACCTGTATCTTCGGCTGTAACTGGATGGCGGATCTGATGAAGGCTTTCCTCGCCCTGATATGGGTCATCTTGGGTGCTTTTTACCAACTTGACTTGCCGGGACGGTATTGGAACGCTGCTGGGTGGTACTATGAAGGGTGTGAGCTGCTCGTGGACATCGTCGTGGATTGGCTTTTTCCGCCACATCGGTTCGGTGCTCCGGAGGTTGGCCAAGAGGTTGGCCAGGGTTTTGGGCAAGAGGTTGGTCAAGATGTTGGCAAAGAGGTCGTCCTTTTCAACCAGGAACTCGACCTTGGTAGTACGACCCAATGCGCTGGAGAAAACGTCGATGGATGCCGATGCGGAAGAACAAGGATTGTCGATCGAACCGGGAAATTTGTGTGGTATTGCGGCATACGTCATCGCCGCCAGTCTCGCCAACAGCTAGTAAGAGGTAAGTCTGCGATATCTATTGCCTCGAGCAGCGACTAATGATATTATAAGGTTGGGGCAGCACCCCGGTCAGTGTATCGTACGGCTAGTGCGGCTCTGCGGCAAGACTTGTCGATCCACCAAATACGCAATCCAGGCGGGGGCTCCAGGTAGTCCGGGCGACCGTAGGCTACGGGCGGCTTTTAGCGCGTGGTAAGAAGAGCGTTTGGGTTTTCTGTCGGAAGAGCACCGGATAAGAGTATCTAGCGGCGCCCTGTATATACATCCTTTGAACCCCCAAACTCTTTTCACGCACTGCCCAGCCAATCCTGCGAACCGAGACCCCCAACGCCTCCAAGCAACATCGGGTTGATCTAGCGATCAGTATTATTCACACCCTCCCGCCAGTTTCCCCCCCATCCCACTACTCCATACCACTTCCCTCCGCATCCGAGTCCTCCCCATTATTTCCCTCCGTATCCAAGTCCTCCTCGCCACTTGCCTCCGCATCCGAGTCCTCCCCACCAGTTCCCTCCGCATCCAAGTCCTCCTCGCCACTTCCCTCCTCAACTTCAGATTCGAATGGCGCCATGAGGAGTTGGCGAATATTCCGACCCAGTTCGTCGGCTCCAGACCCCTTCGCTACTGCTGCCAGACCAAGGCTTCGAAGATGATCGAATGCTTCATCGTGAGGCTTACCCTTCGCCGTGAATTTGTGGGTCATGCTTTGAACAATGTCAGTACACGAATTCGCCTCGTTCAAGGGAAGAAAGGGCAGTCCTTACAAAGCCAGGGTGAGGACGTGCCCAAGATGGATCAGAGCTCCGGGGCCGAATGTTTCGCAGAAGACGTTCAGTTTCCAGCCTATCAAGCTCCAGCGCCGAATCTCCGAAGCGATCTCCTTGGGCGGGAGGTCAAGCTTGTTGGGTTTGATGAAGCCTTGGATATCCTTCAACATGACAGAGCCAAGCTTCTTCCCGGATCGACCCGGCGCGATAGCTTTGACCAGGTCGTGCCACATGAGCATCTGGAAGAGCAATCGAACATTATCTACCGACTTGCGGTCTTCCAGCTTGGCGGTGAACCTGTAGTGAGCCGCGAATGCGTCCCCTGAGGTCTCCTCGCCGTTGAATTGAAGGATTCCGTTCTGTAAAGACTGGCAGTCGGCAAAGAGTGGTGCCGCATCCGTGCCGTGCTGAGTCAAATACTGCTTCGTGGCCCGGTCAAGCTCGATGTTCTCCAGGCGCAGTATCGGTTTCCACACTGAGGAGTTGGTGGATGCTTGGCCGGTGCCTTGTTTGGTACACCCCTTCTTGGGAGCTGGGACTTTCCGATGACCATCACTTTGGACATCCCCCGTGGGCTTCTTCGTTGCCTTCTGCTTCGGCGTTGCCTTCTTCTGCGTTGCCTTCTGCTTCCCGGCAGCCTTCTCACTTATCGATGGCGATGTGGCCTCGCTTGTCGACGGCGATGTGGACGCGCTTGTGGATGGTGATGTGGTCTCGCTGTTGGTCGTAGGTGTCAGGTCCTTTTTCGGCTTCTTCGGGGGAGGCTGATCTGTATCGTCCTCGTCGGTAACGTCCTCAACTGTTGGCTGATGAGGCTTCCCGGCGCCGGAACCGCTCCCTTGCTGGGTGCTCGGACTTCGCTGGGAACTGCGACTGCGGCGTCGTTTACGCCTTGACTGAAGACCGACGCCTGTGTCTAGGTTTTGTCCGTCTAGCTTTGCGAAATGTTGAGTCACTCGAGTCAAGGCGTCCAGGTGCGCAGGACTCATTGGACTCGATATTGACAACAGAGATTCAAGGGACTGGAATAAATGTCAACGAATATACGTGAGGCTGTCCTCGAAGACCAATATACCTCTTGCAGGAGCCGGAGCAGTGTAGTGTAGGGGGTACTGGAGTCCATACTCTCTGGTGATGCGTACTTGAACTCTGGACTCGTTTCTGGGAGAAGGATGGAGGATATCGGGGCAGTAACATGTTTTTATATACCTTGGAGGCCGCCACCCTGCCAACCCCTATCTTGTCTTCTGTTCGTGTTCCAAGTTGTTTTCATCTAAGTTTTAGAGACATGGCGTTTTGGACTCCTTCTTCTTCCGTGGGCGCAAACTTGCTCAACATCCACTCGAGCATGATGTGCTGACTGTGGCGTAGTACAATCGAGAGTGAACGGAAAGGCTGCAAATTTCTAAAGCCTGAAGAAACAAAGCGACCGCCATATTATTTCCCACCTCGCTCTATATCCTCGTCTACATTTAGAGACATGACGTCTTGGGTTCCTCCTTCTTCCGTGCACGCAGACTTGCTAAACCCACTCAAGCTTGAGGTACTGACTGTGGCGTGATGCGACCGAGCGAATGGCAGGGTTGCAAACTCCTGAAGTCTCAGGAGACAAGCTACAGTGCAGGATACCATCCCTCAATGAGGAGATGGCAACTGTCTCGGGAGAGCAAGTAGATCCACCTTTACCGCTGCAATAGTATTCCATGCCCGAGCTGTTCTTTGTCTGTTTCATAGAGGAGGAGCATGGAATTGGTGGAAGCAATTCTCCGCGTCTAGAATGGCGCTAGAAGGTTTTCTATTGAGTTTTATGGTTTCAATTCGGGACGATTATGAGCCACATCGATCAATGCGAGATGTTATATGTGATCTATGGGATCGTGGTTCACGTCAACATGCAATCCGGTCAGCTTATTCTCATTCTCACTTTCTTGAAATAGATCTCTACTACGCTTCGTCGCTTTGTCGATACCGAAACAAACGTCGGGAACGTCGGGAAGCGACATAATAGACGAGCTTGCGGGCGTAAGCCTCCCACCCCTTTTGCTGCTCTCCTCCACCCCTATCTTTGCTCTCCTTCACCATCCCCGGCCAAGCTCCTCCCACAGTCTGTCACCGACGGTCCTTCACGAACCCTCACCATATCGCCAGTGCTTCATCCTCCAACAACCATATACCGGACAACACAGATACTACAACACCAAGGAAGTATCTACCAACTCAACAATGACCTCTTCGGCCCGCCAACCCGTGGCAATCCCAGTAAGTCGGCCATATTAGATAGCTCTCGCACACCAAAGGGCTAACGTTTGCTTGAAGACTACAGGCGTGCAATCTTGGCTATCGAAGGTGACACCGCTCTTCCTGAAAGTAATAGCGAAGCCCGCGGCATCGGTGGTGGGGAGTGAAATTGCGGGTGGAGGGATCAACTGGATCATCTTCTGGAATACCACGGATCATCAAGTTCGCGACATCTGCTACCTTGTTGTGAGGCTGATCCAGTTGTTTGCTTATACAACGTTCGCCGTCATGGTTCTTCGCCGTTGGATTATCGGGTCAGTTAAACAACAGGAGCAGAACAATCAGTAGTGGACTGTTCCAGCCACTCTCTCTGGAGAACACGTGTTCTACGCTCGTGCATATCAATGCGTGACTGTCGCTGACTGCAATCATTGTAGAATGGCCTATTTCGCACGCAAGGCAATATATACCATCATTGCCCGCCATCAGTGGTGGGGGCCTGTCGGTGGATCGATCCGGGACTGGCAGAGTGCAGCAAGCGCAATCCATGCAGCCGAAGGAGAAGCGGTATCGAATACTGTGGCAGGCAGTTCGGGTACCGACATAGGGGACCAAACAAGCCCGGAGCCGCAACCCAGCACCACATCAGAAGACGGCGTTGGGGCTGCAAGCCAGACCTCTTTCCCGGACACAGAGAACTACACGGGTGAGCATGCGCTTATCCAGTATGATAGAACCATGCTGACCCTACTCCCTTCGGCAAGTTAGACAAGCAGAGGCGCCAATCATCGAAGAGACAGCTCCAGACGTTCGTGAAGAGCCAGTACCTGAGGAGTATAACGCTCCTCTGGTGGTGCTTGAGGAAGAATGTACTCAGCTGAGACAGAAAATCCGAGACGACCAAGAACGACACGACCGTGAATTAGCCAAGCAAAAAGAACAGCGTTACCGTGAAATAAAAGACGAAGAAGCAAGATACAAGTCGGTTTGCAGAGATCTCGCAGTCGCTGTAGAGAGATGGATGGGGAAACAAAAACTCTTAGTGATGGTCCGCCTCAGGCCTGGCGAGGAACAAGACCCGCAGCTTCTCAAGCTGTCACTCGGCCCCAAATACACCATATCAATCCCAAGCCGCAACATCCCCAGCAACGATAAGCTTCGTTGGACCTTCGAAGTGGACCACATCTTCGATCAAAGCTTCAGGAACTACGATATATATGAGACAATCAGCCCATTCATTAGGGCGGCATTGGATGGTAAGGCCTTAGCTGTCATCGCCGATGGACAAAGTAACGCAGGGAAATCGTATACCATGTTTCAGGCTGAATTTGCCATCGCTAAGCAGGCAAGCTTCCAGATCTTCGCGGACATCAATGTTTTCAAAGAAAAAGGGTGGGACTGCCAGCTGAGCTGCTCCGTCGTTGAGGAGTATTGTGATAAACTCAAGGATCTCTCCAGAAGCTCAGATGTCGGGGACCCGCCGCCTGTCAACGTTGAAATCCAGGGTGAAAAGTGTGTCCTACCCAACGTTGAACCGCGGCCAATCGCTTCGGTCGTCGACTTTTACGCCCTCATCCAGGATGCCCAACAACGCCGGACGAAATCAGAGACATCTAAGAACCTTGAATCTTCTCGTGGACACTTTGTTTGCACCCTGGATTTTGAACGGACTCATCCGACCGAGGGATCTGTTATTTCGAAGCTCTGCTTTGTAGACCTCGCAGGAAGCGAGCGACACGAACAATTCGCAAACGAGAAACAGATCCAAGAGACGAAATTCATCAACAAGAGCCGCCCTGAGCTTCGCAAAGCTATTGAAGAGCATGCCAAGTCAAAGCGTTATCGCTCAAATAATAAGACTGTCATGGTAAGATAACTCCCTGTTTGAGCTCCAATAATACTAACCTGCAACAGCTACTACACGAGCTCTTAGGACGCGACTCGAGGGTCGTCTACCTTGCCCACGTTAGTCCTCTCCAGGAGAACGTCTCTGCAACTTCCCAAACGTTGGCATATGCGGAAGATCTAAGGAAGATTGGCCGCTGCAGATGCAAGTGACACGGCCAACGTTGCCGGGGCTGTTTGAAATAGTACGGGTCGTTGTTTGAAGGAACGGAGAGAGCTACCGAAGCCAATTGTAAGAGGGTGTTGGACCAAGTACGTATTTGTTAGATTGGGTTCCCAGACGATAGCGTTGGAGTAGCATTTACTGAGCGCAGATCTTTTCGGTTATGATAGCGATGTCGGTTCTCTAGGGACCCAGGCGATGTTTACCTTAGAGCAAGTAGCAACTTGGGCATGGAATTGGTACCAACTTCTGCATTCGGATGACCGGAACAGCCTGTTCGATACTCTTTTCGCCGGCAACAGAATCAAAACGCTCCCGTGATCCACTTCAGAAAAAACGAAAGCCAGGGCCATATGAAAGTACGGTGCCGGCAGAGATCCATTTGAGATCCGCCCTTTTCCCGGTAACAAAATCAAAACGCTCCCGTGATCCACTTCAGAAAAAACGAAAGCCAGGGCCATATGAAAGTACGGTGCCGGCAGAGATCCATTTGAGATCCGCCCTTTTCCCGGTAACAAAATCAAAACGCTCCCGTGATCCACTTCAGGAAAACGAGAGCCAGGGCCATATAAAAGTACGGTGCCGGCAGAGATCCATTTGAGATCCGCCCTTTTCCCGGTAACAAAATCAAAGCGCTCCCGTGACCCACTTCAGGAAAACGAGAGCCAGAGCTGTATAAAAGCAAATTACCAACACAGAGATCCATTTGAGGCAAAGATCCGATCCGCGAGCCGTATGGTCTGCTATTTTACCTGTCACATAAGCGATCAGTACTCAGCCTGGAGCCATACCGTGCTAAACATGATCAACCGCAGCTGTGCGAGTATGGAAAGGAAGCTATTCGAGCTAGAACAGGGCTGGGAAGAACGTCAAAGGCAAGACAGCTCCTTCTGTATTCTGAGCTAATCTCGTGCCATCGGGACCTTGGCCGCACGCACAGCAGCTCGCATGGAGCTCCGTGGTGCAGCTGATGATGTTCACCGCCGTGAGACTGCTGGCTAGACCGAGAATTTCCCCTGGTTTCAGCTACAGGGACTGGGACCGAGGCTGTAAGACACCGTTTGCGCTATCTTGCATCACATTGTTTGAGCGGCTCCCCTAATATAGGGATGCCAAATAGTGGATCATCTTCCCGGACCAATATGGCGGGAAGCTGAAACGTAACTTTTTGTTCCCAACCGTTGCTGTCACGCATGGTTGAGTCAAAGGGGCTTGTTGCATGGCACTGTTTGCTGATATACGCGATAAGGGAACAAAGCGGTGTAAGTCCATATCTTATGCATAGCACTGTTTGCTGAGCCCTCAGACATTGCTTTGACCGTCCAGCACTTAAAAACAAGCTCTCCTTCCGTCCTAAATCCTTGTGTATCAACTACCGTCGACCACTCATCCAAGCGGTAGAAATCTCTCTTCGTTCCCACCTTCTTTCAACATCCGAAAATATTCTGTGCCGACCACGCCAGCCTACGCTCCCTGCTTCCGCTCCGCCAACCGTCAGTATTGTCGGCGACCATCACAGTTGTCTTCAGCTACTCGAATCATGCCTGATAGAGACCTACCAGGAGATCCATCCACCCCACCTGCGCACCACAATTCGATCTTGGATCCGGCCGTACCAGGAGCGCCCGTCAGGACCAGAGGAAAGCGTCATTTAACTCCAGACAGTCCTCTTGATCAATTCAACCCAAGCAATCCCCATGGAGATCGTGAGGGAGAGGCGATTCCAACACCCCCTTTGTCATCGAAGAAGCCCAAGAGGGAATTGCCCGATGTCGCCTCCAATCCGATGGATGCAGAAGCCAATGCTCAACCTGAGTTCGTGTCGGAAGACCAGCGCAAATTGCTCGAAATGGCCGGAGTACTGTCGCTGTTGTCGAACAACCTTTTCCAGCCCTCCAAAGTCGGCTGTGAAGAGATGGAAGCAAAACACCAAGCCCTTGAAGCAGAGGCGAGGGATATCTCGGCTAAGATAGCCCGCAATGACGAGCGCAGCAGAGAAATCCGAGACGAACGGATTCGGCTGGAGCGGCAACAGGTGGAGAACCGCAACCGGCTCGACCAAGTCATCGCTTACAAAGACGTACTAAGCCTGGACATTTACAGCAACGACCGGACACCGAAGGAATCGGACATGCGGAGTGAGTATGATCGCCTGCATAACAGGATCAGAGATGACAACTCGAAGCGGTGGCATGAGACTCGTGAGCTGCTCAAGAAAGCCGACGCTCTTCGTTTCGATAGATATGAGAAGGACGTGATGGATACCGGCGACGAAAGCCTCTGACCGACAGGTCGAATTGCGGAGACGGACATTGTGTATCTTCTTAGCAGCATCGATCCTTCTTCGAACGCCGTTACAGACTCTTGCGTTTATGGATGTTGACAATATCATGTACTTCGAAAGTTCTGTCACGATCGAGGGCGATGGGATCGTTTCTCACAAGGCGCTCAGTCTGGGGACGGCTTGTACGGTCGGGTGGTTGTGATTTACGATTCAGGGCACGAAATTACCTTGTTTCCATCTGCGTCTGTCATACCTGTCTTGGTAGTCTAGCGCGAATCATCTCTAAGAAGACAGGGGATTAGATATAGACATCTCTTCGAACCTATTTACACTACTAGCTTGTGCAGAGTGATGAAGAAATAACCAACCAAGCCACCGTTAACAGAGTTCCGGAGCAAAGCTCGCCGCATCTTCTTTTCAAACGTTCAAAAGCCGTCTTCCTTCCATCGCCTGCATCGGACAAACTTGACGGCTATCTTAAAATGATCAGAATTCTGTCTATTGATCTTTACCTATTTCCTCGATTCCCCGTTGTTACCAACCGCGCCGACAATCTGATATGCCGCCAAGGAGGAGAGTACAATTCAGGACGTTCCCACTGCCCTTTATATCCGTCTGAGAAATATACAACGCGAGGTATTTGATTGGATATTGTGTGTAATGAAGCCCATTCCATGTACTTCGCCGGCTTCTTCTCTTCCATGCTCCAGGGGAGATATTCCGAGTCCCGAGCCCTATCTGCAAGAGACGTTTGCTTGAATAAACCACGAAAGTCATGTTGTATAACTGTGATACCGGAACATCGCTGGTAAGCCGTATGGATTTCGCCGAATGAACTGTGGTACAAGGAAATGTCCCATGCCGGTAGAAGTAGGTTGTCGGTGATCGTGTGGCGTCCCGGGGTATATACGCTGGTAGAACCTTTGGAATCTTGCTTGTCCGTTCTACCAGTTAGGGTACAGTTGTCGATAGGAGTGGCTGAGAGGATTCTTGAGGGACGCGGTCTTGACCTATCCTCCCAACGTAGTTGCCTCTTGGAGAAAGAGACGGGCTTGACATACCAAGCGTGCAAACGTTCCCAGAACTCGTTGATTGATGCTGGTCACAGATGCGTTAATCAAGGCCAAATGGGAAGTTGAGATCTTTACTATAACTCCATATAGATCCTCCTTATCAGCCATCCTCTTCTGTTCTATTTTCCACCCTGCCTTTGCACTTTGCCGTACAGATTTATATCTCTGATATTGTCGGATCTCGCGCCTGGCCTGTTATGTCTTTCAACTCCCGCTTGCCTAAGCCAGGGGGATTAGAGAATGCTACGTTGCAGAGTCGATAGGTCGTACTTACAAGAGGTTATTGCACCATATCAAGGGTAGTTGATACTTTATCCTACCAGTTGATCGTAACCGCCGAAAACATCGAGGCCTCGAGTTAAGCGCGCGTCTGTTTGAAAATACGAGCTGGACGCTACTCAAGTTCACCCCGAACAGGTATAATTATTGTACACCAATCTCTCTTGTTGACTACTAATGCGCTTAGCGGGGCACTTATCAAACAGCGATTCGTTACTACTGCCGGCTAGACTATCTCAAGGAATTCAGCCTGCATCATCTACCTCTTTGACCCTGGAGGAGAGACCCTCTCAAAGCCTTCAAGTAGGAGCGAGTCTTCCCAGTCGACGCCAATCATATCGATGTCATCACACGGCACCGTGTACAGAGGCCACTCAGCATGCGCCCATACAAGACTCAGAACCACCATCGACCTCGTCAAACCCTGTCGACCGCTGCCGGCATATAGGAAACCCTTGGAGTAAGCGGCTATCGGCGCATACCAATATCGGGCAGCAGTCAAACCGCTCAAGTTCGAATTGCATAACTGAGGGGGCAATGGAGTATACTGTAATCGGATTATAGGGCTAGGGTCAGCGTATTACCCAGCTATATGACCGTTCAGTTGCAAAGATCTACGGCAGTGGAGGTACGCCGTCTCCGTGCTGTCGGCCCTGGGGTAAGATTCTCTAGTGGAAATTTAGTTGGTCGCTGATCGTTCGCAAGGACAACAAACATCTTCAAGCCTACAGAAGGCAGTTGCTTGCCTCACAGTAGACGGCTTACGCACGCACTGCACGTCAGAACATCGAAAATGGTCACAAACTTGAGCCGGGATCTGGAACATCATCAAAGTGCAACTTTGAGCTCATTACGAAAGAGATCTCGTGTGCTTTCATCTATGGGCGTAAGCTGGGGAAATGCTCAAGTTCTAACCTAGCCCACTGAGAACGCATGTCATTCGCTGCTTCCGAAATCGCTATTCTGGCCGCACATCCGGGAACTCCTTGCGCTATGGCTTCCTGGCATTATGGATCGCTGGGTGCCTTTTTCCTCGCTTTACGCTGGTGTTTGTGCTTGACGCAGTCTACGCCATTCTCCAACGTTGATCTGACGTCACAAACATAGTCGGCAACTCGAATGGTTCTCCCCATGAATTCGGTAGTGGCTTCTCCGCCTGCCCGGAGAGGTGCCGTCAGGACGTCGATGAGTTCGTCAGACTCTGCGTAATATTGGTCTATTATCCCTTCACTCTCTTTGACGACGCCGCGAAGAGTACGGCAGCGCGAGTCAAACAGGCATTGCGAGGGTACAACAAAGAGTCCATGCGGCAGTCGCTGAGCATTCACCGGGGCTGTTTGACAGATGACCAAAGATCGCCGGTCCAGTGGGACCTTCTTGATCATACGTTCACTCTGTCGAGTACCCCCTGGGGCCCAATCGCCGGTCCAGTGGAGTTGCATGAAGCTCAGAGGCACGTATGCTAAGTTGGTCTCGAAGTTCCAGACTCTTGCGGGACGTTCGCCATGTTCATCGTAGCGGTGTCGATCTTCATCGCTCCACTGGTATCGGGCGATACCGTAACGGCCTCTGGGGTTCCAGGTTCCAAAGTCAAGTACGATTGCTTGTCCCCTGTCTCTAGATTAGCAGCTTCGAGCTAGCCTCTTCCGCTACCGAACTCACCCCATGCGGCACTTCTCCCACAGCAATTCCGATTGCCAGAAAGCGTAGGTGTTACCTCGCATATCGTCGCTCTGCTTGTGGGACCCGAAGCCTTTTGTATAGGCAAGCGTCGACCAACGCTGTGGTAACAAGAGATCCGTCCCATCGTCGACCTTGTCACCATGCTCAGGAACATCCTCATCATCAGACAGTTCAAGCATCTTCTCGGGGCAGGAGCCTAATGGAATCTCGTCCCTCGCTGCCATCGAGTCGGTGGTTTCCTTCGTGAGGTCCAGAACATGTTCGATATCAAGGACCATCTGCCTAGAGCTTCTCCGATCGATGCGGTATTCCTCAAAATCGTCCGTTGTTTCGACGACTTCGTGCTGAGAGTTCCACCAGTGTTTTGGAATTCGGTCACGTGGGATCATAAAAGCCACCAGATCAGCATGAGCGGTGAAGAGGAAATCCCACTGCCGCGTCCAGTTGAAGATGGTTACTGGAGCTCTTGGTATCTGGACGTGCCGCAAGACCTTCGGACCGTTTTCTCCTTGTCGAGGGAGCATGCACATTCCGGCCTTCAATTCCACAATGAGCTCTTGCCCGGTCACTCGGTCTATGAGTTTGAGGTCTCCTAGCAAAGGGCGTACCCCGACGAGTTCGACCCGGAAACGCTCCGAATGACGGCGGAAAGCTTTGTATATCACCTCGACTTGCTTTAGAGCTTCGACCTTTTGGCTGGACCCCGACGCCAAGATAGATGGGGTCGAAAGTCTGCCGGTCGTTGGCACGTTCAATGAGATCCCAGTGTGAGGGTTGATCCTTTCTTCATATCAGCCCAGACGCCGGCCGATCTCAGTCTTTCTTACCATTGGGCATGCTCTCCCCGGATGAAAAGTCGCATATTCTCAAGCGCCTTCCCCAGTAACCGAACCGGCGTTATGAATGGTATATACTCCGATGGGAACGCAGGCGCCGGGTGTAATGACCATTCGGGTCGGAATGGTGGCATTATCACATGTATCTCCTTCTTTTCGTTCACCGCGTTCATTTTCTCCCAAGTTGTAAGACCGGGCACGTAGTAGAATGGAAGAAAGACGACGAAGTCAGGTTCGGCGGGATTGCAGAGGATCAAAGCCTCGCACGATTCCAGCTGCTTTCGGGTTACCGTGTAACCGAAAATGCCGCCTCTGATGTTGTCGCAGCGCATCATGATGGTTTTTACATCGATTCCAGCAACATCAAGGGACGCACCGTCGAGGCTGAAGATCGTCTCGGCGTCACCTCGTCCAGCGGCCAAGGCTCCACCTTTGATCACAATAGCACCATCGCACACACCGAATTCCCCAGCTCGGATGAAATACTTGCATTGTTCGGTCGCCAGTCGGCACACTCGCTCCTCCATCAGAAAGAACACTGTAGACTGCACTCGACGTCGGTAGGCCGCCAGTGCTCTCGCCTGCTCGCTAGACATGGTCACGGTCGATCGATCGGAAGAGGAACGCGTTGATCAAGGTCACTACACGTGCCTGTTATATGGTGAAGATGAAGGTTGAAACTATCTGCAAGGAGGATGCCTCTCTTTATACTGGTATCAAAGGCTGCACTGAAGCCTGGCCTCTTGAGATAATTGTGTTTGATCACCTTCCATCTGATTCTCTGCGCAATGGATTTTGTTCGTCAGTCTACGTCCCTCACGAGTCTGGATTGGGAGACTACCCTTATCGGTCACGGAGTGGAACGGTCTCAGCAGGTGAGCAAAAACGTTGCCAGTCCGATTTGCTATCAAACACGTGCACAGACGTGCTCGCAGACATATCTTTGACCGTATTCCAGGCTGCTGTCACACGATACCTTACTCTGATGACCTGGCCCGGTGTACATCAGCAATCGAATACGGGAGACATAGGTGCGTTTGTTTCCACAGCTTGCCCCAAACCGCAAGGCAAACTTATGCCAAACCGTCATCCTGCCACAATAATATCGACCTCCCATACCTACACCCTCCAGCACCTTGTCGGGTAAGATTTGGATCAGCCATGGCCCCACCTGTCACTTTCGACATGCAGAGACTGCGGCAGCAACACGATATGAACGATCCTCAATCACTGAGCAAGTTTCAATGCACCGTGTATGACTTCGTCCAAATGGCACGGACGAACACCAAGGTCCCTGAAGACCATATCAGGGAGTTTTGCGATCTAGTAGCACACAAGGAAACATGGCCTCTCGCCCAAACGATGGTACCGGAGTTTCACTCGGTAAGGAAAGAATGGTAAGCCCCAACCACCATGAATATCCTATACTTTGAGTTTTGATCCCTCCCGTGAACCCAGTGTCCCCAACACAGTGGGAGATGGAGGAAGCCAAAGCGGACAAGCTTCATTTGAACGCATTCTCGATCGCCTCGACCGCCTAGGAGGTTTGCCTAGACGAGTATCTGATCGCAATACCCTGACTGGTGAGTATAAACTTCTCGATCAGCGGCATCTACGGCTCGTAGAAGCCATCATGACGTGTGGCGATGGAAGAGCGGCCGGCATGCCACCGATTCAGGAGGCTCAGGCACGGCATGAAAAAATCATAGCTGCGACCGATCGTGAGTTGATTTGCTGTCCCCAATCTGGAGCCTGGCTAAGAATATACTGTTGCCAGCTGTCCGCGCACAGGCATCACGCCACCCTCTAGTTCGGGACGCTGGTGGCAGAAAAATCCCGAAGCCGGATAACAACGCATCTCCAAACGTCAAGCCAAAGCGCAAAACCGTCCGTAAATCAACCACCGAGGACCCGGGCCCGATAGATGAATTTCTGCACCGGTCTTGATGGATGAGGAGAGGCGGGGATAGGGGTTGGAAAAGGGCGAGCAGTCGATGCCTTGCTTTGAGCGAAGCCGTGGAGAAGGAATAGCTACCGTGAAAACCGTTCCTCGGAATGACTTCTCGGAACTTTGATGTTCGATGAACAGCTCGTCAGACTAATGAATCAATCGAAGTCAACCCATGTCATGTTCTAGGCATGCGTACATCACTTTTGCGTTTGTGTCGCAGTCTGTCACTTTTCCTTTGCGTTGCCGTACATCACTTATAGTGAGCGTATATCTTCCCCGAATGAACGTTGTCTTCGTCGAACGAATTTTATCCGTCACCAGTCCCGCATTCCGTCCGCCCCTCTTACAGCAAGTCTGATGGCACCGCCAGGATGGTTCTATGGCGAGGTTATAGATAACCTAGGCCTGAAAGAACGCCCTCCCCAGTCTGCAAAGTACGATCAACATGCCAAGGCCAATAAATTAACTAAAGCAGGCCAAGGGTAGGTTCGCCGAATGTTTACATAGAAAACTATTCGCTGCTGACTGATCCGTATCAGACGGTGCCAGGAGAGAGAGAAGATCAAAAAAACCTCAGACCGGCAGGTCGAGAAGCATCGGCCAGAGAAGGCAAGGGCAAAGGCGAAGGCAAAGGCCGAGGCAAAGGCGAAAAAGGAGGTGACGGACGGACCCGACCACCACGAAAGCCGCATGATCGCTTATGTAAAGACACTGGCGCCAGACGCGCAGATCCGACCCCCCTGTGACGGGTGCAAGCGGTCGAAGACAGAATGTATAAAGGTAAAGAAGTGTTGCAAGGAGTGTAATAAGAAGCATTACAAATGCTCATGGAGGAATATCACCGCGCAAGAGCTCCACGAGAATCCTTCGGTGCTGCAATCCCTGCGGGAGATGGAGACGGGGAGCGGGAGTGAAGTTGAAGTGGATGTGAGCCACAGCAATATCCCAAGAGGGGAGGATCTAAAGGAAGAAACAATCCTAACATCATCCGCCCCTCCGCCAAAAGACCAGGTTTCCGCCAAACCTACCATGGAGCAGCAGAGAATTAACCAAGTGTTTCCGCACCAAGAGGCTGCTCCGGGGAAAGCTTATCACTCGTCCAAGCCATCCAGAATACACGCAAACCGTGCCGATCCTACGGTGGCTCCTATTAAACGTCACAGAGACGAGGATCAGGACGAGGGTAGCTCGAGCGATGATGATACAACATCACTCGGTGATGTGAGTCCTACACAGCCTCATAACCTAGATGCAGAGACACCTCGCAAGAAGCGTAAATTGTATCAAGCCCGGTATTACCGGCCCAGCGCCACCGGGCATGGCGATAATCACTCCTCCGGCAGTGGCAACCTTGACGGCACTCCAGGCGAACCTGGAAATGATATCACTGGATCCGACCGCGGCCGTCATGAGCCAGATACTGATACAGAGACGACGAGAAGTTGACCACTCGTAAGTGATTTTGATCTACAACGAATAATTCGGAGACCAATAAAATGAGAGGTAGACTAACGCGATCAAGGTCATCGACCCCTTTCAAACCCGGATCGAATGCTGTTATGTTCACAGCAGTCTAACGGCGTACGGATCACATGAAACGTATGGTTTAAGACCGCACTTTCTTTCAAAATCTGTTTGACATGGGTTTGACAGGGAAATCTTGATATGGCATCGGAGACGCCAGACTAGTTTGGAGGGATAGCAGCCTCTACGGGATTACCATGAAAGCAAACGGACAATCTTGACGATATCGTGAAGGGTGAAGCCGGGCTCGTGAGCCCAGTCACAGGGTTTTCGGAGACGTAGCAGCATATTTAGCAATCGATGGTGGCAGATATAGCAGCACAATCCAGCAAATTTAGCAATCGATGGTGGCAGATGTGCAGTGCTCACCCAATAGCTACCGGTTTGTTCAGCTTCTATAATCTTCTTTAATGTCAGCAGTGCTTGCTCCAGGACCCGCACAATGCTTTGTAGTTCTATAGTGGGGCTCCACACAGGGTCATCTCCCCTATGCATCTAGCCGGCTCTGGTTTCATAAAGCTGTCCTCTCTTCTCCCTTTCACGTTGGCTTCACTTGATCTCAGACTGCAGCCACAACCACAGGCTGGCTAAGGGCAGAGAAGGTTCCATAACCACCCTACATTCTCGCAATCATGTCAGTCAATCGACGAGCGAATCGACCAGAGGTAGCAGGGAACAGCTTCCCACACCAACCGCTCCGCAGCGCTGCTGAGACGTTCGCCAGCGAGCTCGCATCGCCGACCGACGAGAGCAATCCCGAAGAAAGCGAACCAAGTTCGGCCAACGAGCGGCTGGCATCTGGGGAGAAGCCGGATCACGACAGCATCGTCCAGGTATTGGGAAACGACAGTGACCCCGTCGAAGGCGAATCGGATTGGGACGGCGAGCTGGTGGATTCCGAAAATGAAAAGCAACCAGGCAGCCTCTACACTCCAGTAGGACTGTATCCTCGGGAGCAGGACATCTACCAGGGCGTGGACCGAGACGGTGGATTCAAGTTTGCGGCCAATCTCACGCATAGGAACGCGAAATATCACAGGATAATGGACAAGGACTATCCGTTGAAGGAGAGGTATCTCGCTGCTCTAATACTGACAGAGGCTTGCTGCAACATTCGTCGTGGGAAAGTATGTAATATACCGGGGATTATTCTATAGACTTGCTAACTGAACCTCCGCAGGTATACTACGTCCCAATGAAGATCGATTTGGGTATCAACAGTCCGAAGATCAGTAACGAGGACCGTGCGACAGCCACAAGAATGTACCATCGGATCCCGAAGCTTGTGTACGAGCCATGCGAATGGGGAGACGAGGACGTACAAACGTGGAAGGATATGAACCATGGAGGTATGTTATCGAACAGACTACACATCGCCGTGTGGATACCCTGCGCTGACGAAACAACTTGTACGATATAGTCCGCCTGGCACTTTTGAATTCTCGAGCGGGCTGGGTCAAGCGCAGCGATCTCGTCCTGCCTATCGACCTAGTCTGGGAGGACGACGAAAAGGTAACAAGGTGCCATCAGCTTGCCATGTTCATGCTAATACAGCGGCAGTGTACTACCAGGTTGAACGCTTATCTCGAGCGCTCCCGTTACGAACCTCAACCTCATCCAGCAGGGGCGACCCTTGCAATCACACCCAAAGCCTACCTAGGCTGGCACGACGAGTTGAGCAAGAATGCGACCGGTAGAGGGTTCGTTAAATCCGGCTGGCAGGATGGTGCTGGCGCCTTTCTCACAGCCAACGACAAGACCCTCGAGGGATTCAAAATGGACAACGCAAAGGAGGTTGTCCAGAAGCTTCGGGGCATGTATTTCGAAGGGCGCCCACGATCTGTCATCAGGTTCCAAGAAGCGATCGACGGGATTATCGATCTCCATAAGACTCTAGGCAGGCATTTTAAGCCTCGTAGATAGAACTATTCAGAATATAACATATCTGGACACAACATTCTTTTTTCAACACTATTCCTAGTTAATTCGTACCTTCGCTCTGGGAGCAATGTGGCGCAGCGGAAGCGCGCCGGGCTCATACTGCTATAACCCGGAGGGCAAAGGATCGAAACCTTTCATTGCTAGCTTTTTGGCAATATCTTTGCGAATTTTAGGCTCACGTCTGAAGTTCAACGGATCGAAAACCTTTCACTACCTTACATGGTTTTTTTTTACACCTTTGGGTTGAATTTGAATGTCATGGCCAGTGAAAATCGGCTTTGCCATATACCAGTGACTCGAACGCTGGGCGGCAGGAAAGCCCACCGAATCATCTCATTGTGGGACTTTCACATGGAAAGCTTGGCAAAAACTACTTTAGTCAGGCACAAGTCCGCACTTGGCGTCACAGCCTGAAGCTTTTCTAGCGAGAATTGACACATTGATTTTATTCACGATTTGGGAATTCAGGGCACTGTCCTTCTCATGTGGATCCCAGTGTAATAGAAAAGACCACTGGTTTTCCTCTCTACTCCTCACATACTCACAATGTCTTTTCATAAATCCTCGAAGACCAGTGTCCTCGTCCAATAACATGCCGATACTTCTTTTATGAGTGTTGATTTCTAGAATCACTGCTTTTTTTCATAATTGCCTAGAATGTCCGCAGCCCCAGTCCAAGCTGGGCCTTCTGCTACCCCGGAATACTATGCGAACGGAGAAGTCCAAAGCAAAAGCACATCCGAGACCTTCGACGGCATGGAGGACACTGCTATGCTGCTCGAATTGGAAGACGGGTCGCGGCATCAAGGCTATAGTTTTGGTGCGGCGAAAAGCATAGCAGGGGAGCTCGTATTCCAGACCGGCATGGTGGGCTACCCAGAGTCCATCACCGATCCCTCGTACCGAGGGCAGATCCTAGTGGTCACTTTCCCTTTGGTTGGTAATTATGGGGTCCCGTCTCGGGAAACTACAGACGAGAACATCCCAGATTTACTTGCCCACTTCGAAGCTTCTCAGATTCACATATCTGGCTTGGTTGTTGCATCTTATTCCAGGGAGTATTACTCCCACCATCTTGCAACGTCCTCTCTTGGGACATGGCTAAAAGAACAAGGCGTTCCGGCTATGTTCGGTGTCGACACCAGAGCTCTGACAAAAAAGATCCGGGAGAAGGGCAGCATGCTTGGGAAAATGAGGATTCAATTCGAAAACTCGAGAAATGGTATCGAGCACGGTGACATTGAGCAGCCTAACATAAAGTACGAAGCTGCTCGTGGTCCGCAACACAATTTTGAAACCATTGAATGGTTTGACCCGAATACAAAGAATATGGTCGCTGATGGTGATCTGCCTCCCATCTCCGATCCAATCCACTGCTTCGTACTGATACCTGGGCTTAGTTTCCACCCAACAGCCGCGCTTATACCGTCCGCAAAAAGCAACTACAATATATCATCCGTCTGGACGCCCAATTCGAATCGTCTGTGTTGACGTGGGCCTGAAATTCAATCAACTGAGGTGTCTTATCCGTCGGGGTGTTGAGGTCCTAGTTGTACCATGGGACCATGACTTTCCCGAGCATGCTGGTAAGAACTACGACGGATTATTCATCTCGAATGGGCCTGGTGACCCGGCCATGCTCGAAACAACTATAAGCCGGATCGCATTTGCAATGCAAGCAAAGAAGACTCCGATTTTCGCTATCTGCCTCGGTCACCAGTTGCTTGCTCGCGCTGCCGGAGCCGAAACAGTCAAGATGAAATTTGGCAACAGAGGCCACAACATTCCGTGCAGCAGTTCTTTGACCGGTAGATGTTATATAACTTCGCAGAACCACGGTTTTGCCGTGGACGCCACGAGCCTTCCCAAGGACTGGGAAGAGTTGTTTGTCAATGCTAATGATGGGAGCAACGAAGGAATCCGGCATGCCCATCATCCCTACTTCAGTGTACAGTTCCATCCAGAAAGCAATCCCGGTCCGCGGGATACCGAATTCCTCTTCGGTGCTTTCATCCAATCGACCATAAAATGCTCACAATCGCCAGATGCTCTCCTTCAGCCAACGGATTTCGAAGGAGGTACCCTGAAAGCGCGGTTGCAACATGAAGGCAGAGTCAACGTCAAGAAAGTGCTAGTTCTGGGTAGTGGAGGTTTGAGTATTGGGCAAGCAGGCGAGTTTGACTACTCAGGGAGCCAAGCTATCAAGGCACTACAGCAAGAGGGAATCTATACTATCCTGATCAACCCAAATATCGCAACAATTCAAACATCTCCAGGTCTGGCTGACAAGGTATATTTTCTTCCGGTCACAAGGGACTCTGTAACGAAGATCATCAAGCACGAACGACCGGATGCGATATATGTGACATTCGGAGGCCAGACGGCGCTGCAAGTAGGCATTCAGATGAAGGACGAATTAGCGGCGCTTGGGGTTAAAGTCCTGGGGACTCCCATCGACACAATCGTGACTACCGAAGACCGAGAACTTTTTGCTCGTAGCATGGAGTCCATTGGCGAGAAGTGCGCGAAGTCTGCTTCCGCAAGCACCACGGAAGAATCACTGCAAGTGGTCAAAAATATTGGCTTTCCTGTGATTGTTCGAGCAGCCTACGCCCTGGGAGGCTTAGGAAGCGGGTTTGCGTATGACGAGAAGGAGTTGCGAAAACTTTGCAATCAGGCCCTGGCCGCGAGCCCTCAGGTGCTCATAGAACGCAGCATGAAAGGATGGAAAGAGATCGAGTACGAAGTCGTTAGAGATGCTCGCGACAATTGCATCACTGTTTGCAACATGGAGAATTTCGATCCTCTAGGCATCCACACCGGTGACTCGATCGTCGTCGCTCCTTCTCAGACTCTGTCGGATGCAGATTACAACATGCTGCGGACAACTGCTGTCAATGTCATCAGACATCTGGGTGTAGTGGGCGAATGCAACATACAATATGCTCTCAACCCATCCTCAAAGGAGTATTGCATCATCGAGGTCAACGCCAGACTGTCTCGTTCATCTGCACTCGCCTCGAAGGCCACGGGATATCCGCTTGCCTTCATTGCGGCCAAATTGGGCCTAGGAATTCCCCTGAACGAGATCTCAAATTCCGTGACCAAGGTCACCTGCGCCTGCTTCGAGCCATCGCTGGATTATGTTGTGGTCAAAATTCCCAGATGGGATCTTAAGAAGTTTACCCGGGTTGATCAAAGATTGAGCTCCTCAATGAAGAGTGTGGGCGAAGTCATGAGTATCGGAAGGACTTTCGAAGAGGCAATCCAGAAAGCCATCAGGTCAATCGACTTTGGGAACCTGGGCTTCAATGATACTAATGCCTTGATGTCGATCGATCAGGAACTTCAAACACCATCAGATCAGCGTCTTTTCGCCATTGCAAATGCGATGCATTCAGGATATACGGTAGACAAAATTTGGGAGATGACCCAGATCGACAAGTGGTTCCTGTACAAATTGAAGGGTCTGAGCGACTTTGGAAGATTAATGACTACATTCAACTCCACTTCAATCTCATCAACACTCATACTCAAGGCGAAGCAGTTGGGTTTCTCGGACCGACAACTAGCAAGATTTTGGAGCTCCACTGAGCTAGCAGTTCGCCGTGTCCGGGAAGAGGCCGGCATCCGGCCTTACGTGAAGCAGATCGATACAGTGGCTGCTGAGTTTCCAGCCTTTACCAACTATCTCTACATGACTTACAATGGCTCCGAGCATGATTTAGACTTCAATGATCACGGTGTTATGGTCCTGGGGTCTGGCGTGTATCGCATCGGTTCCTCCGTGGAGTTCGACTGGTGCTCCGTCAGAGCCGTTCGGACCCTCCGGGACCAGGGCTTCAAGACAGTCATGGTCAATTACAATCCGGAGACCGTGAGCACTGATTACGATGAAGCCGATCGCTTGTATTTTGAAACCATCAGTCTGGAAACGGTCCTAGATATCTATCAACTAGAGTCCTCCAGTGGCGTGATCATCTCGATGGGGGGACAAACACCTAACAACATCGCTCTTCCGCTGTATCGTGAAAATGTCAAGGTACTGGGTACATCGCCAGATATGATAGATACTGCGGAGAATAGGTTCAAGTTCTCTCGGATGCTTGATCGCATAGGAGTTGATCAACCTAAATGGGAACAATTGTCAAGTCTTGAGGAAGCAAAAGCATTTTGTAACGAGGTCACCTACCCAGTCCTTGTCCGGCCGTCCTATGTTCTCTCGGGAGCTGCGATGAATACTGTTTGGTCGGAGGATGATCTGGCTGCCTATCTAACGAAAGCGGAAGAGGTGTCGAAAGAGCATCCAGTGGTGATTACCAAATACATCGAGAACGCTAAAGAGATCGAGATGGATGCTGTGGCTCAAAATGGGAATATGATAGGTCATTTTATCTCTGAACACGTTGAAAACGCCGGTGTACACTCTGGAGATGCCACGCTCATCCTTCCGCCGCAAGACCTCGATCCTCGTACCGTATCTGGTATCGAGGACGCTACCAGAAGAATCGGCGCCGCTCTGGATGTAACTGGACCGTTCAATATCCAATTCATTGCCAAGGATAATGAGATCAAGGTTATTGAATGCAATGTACGAGCGTCGAGGTCCTTTCCCTTCGTCTCGAAAGTCATGAGCGTTGATCTCATTGAAATGGCAACGAAAGCTATCATGGGAGTGCCCGTACAGGAATATCCAGTGGTCAATATTCCAGCGGACTACGTCGGAGTGAAGGTTCCTCAATTCTCTTTCGCAAGGCTAGCGGGCGCGGATCCTGTACTTGGGGTTGAGATGGCTTCTACAGGCGAGGTTGCTTGTTTTGGCAGGGATAAATATGAAGCGTACATCAAAGCTCTCGTATCCACGGGCTTTAAGTTGCCCAGAAAGAATATCCTCTTGTCCCTTGGGTCTTTGAAAGAGAAGATGGAGATACTGCCATCAATACGCAAGCTACATGATCTGGGCTATAAGCTATTTGCAAGTCCAGGCACTGCTGAGTATCTACAAGAGCACGACATCGATGTCAAGTACCTCGAGAGCTTGTCCAATGAATCAGAAAACCAAAGATCGCAGTACTCCATGGATCAACATTTGGCGAACAACCTAATTGACCTATACATCAATCTACCTTCGAGCAACCGGTTTCGGAGGCCAGCAAACTACATGAGTGAAGGATATCGTACAAGACGCATGGCCGTCGATTACCAGACGCCTCTGATCACAAATGTCAAGAATGCTAAGATGCTGATCGAAGCTCTAGCGAGGCATTATGATTTTGAGATAAGAAATTATGACTTCAAGACAAGTCACCGTACCGTCGTACTACCCGGTCTGATCAACGTCTCGGCTTTTATACCTGGAATTGCTGAGATCAACAGCCTCGATTTCCGAGCAGTGACGAAAGCTTCGATAGGGACGGGCTTCAGCATGATCCGAATCATGCCCCTGGGTATTGAGAGCTCCTTGACAGACACACGAGCGTTGAAGATAGCTCAGCAGAACAGTCGACAAGGGGCTTACTGCGATTATAACTTCTCAGTCGCTGCTACTTCGTCGAATGCTGAGCAGGTCAGTCAATTAGTCGGTGAAGTGGGCTCACTCTTCATACCTTTTGATCATCGCTGTGGGAGCATAAAGGAAGTCGCGGCTATAACGTCTCACTTCACCCTCTGGCCCGACGACAAGACGATGATCACCGACGCAAAAACCAACGATCTAACATCTGTATTACTGCTTGCGAATCTCCACGATCGCAAATTGCACGTCACAGGTATCATAACGGAGTCCGATGTCGAGTTGGTGGCTTTGAGCAAGTCCAAAGGGCTCAATGTAACATGTGATGTGTCTGTATATGCTTTGTTCTTATCGCAGGATGATTACCCAGGCTGCAGTTTCCTACCCTCGGCGAAAGACCAGAAAGCACTATGGGACCATCTCGGCACGATTGATATCTTCTCTGTCGGGAGTCTTCCGTACCAGGTTGCAAGTTTCGTTGACAAGAAGGTAACAGGACCGGCGGTTGGCATTGCAGACGCCCTTCCTTTGTTGTTTACTGCTGTTTTCGAAGGTCGCCTTAGCATTGAAGATGTTACGACGAGGTTCCATGATAAACCCAAAGAGATCTTCCAGCTTCATGAACAGGTTGGGACATCGGTCGAAGTGGAAATTGATCGATCGTACGTTCTTCAAGCGACAGATGTCTGGTCACCTTTCGTGGGAAGGAGTATGCGAGGTTACGTTCAGCGAGTCACATTCCAGGATCGAACAGCATGTCTCGATGGAGAAATCACGCCAGACACTCCTTCTGGTAAGGATATGTCGGCTCATTCGAAGATACCTTCCACCCCAGATGTTCGAGGACTTACCTCACCTACCTTGATCGCCCGTCCGGACAGCTCCCACGACAGACGACATTCAACTATTGCCGCTCAGTATTCGGCCGCAGGAAAATCATCCACGAAGCTTCGCCAGCTTGATACACACGGTAGTCAGTCCCCTACCATGCACAACACTCATGTGGCCAGTGAGAATGTTCCACCGCTTCCACAGCCGCTGCCATTCTTCTCCCTCTCATTACAAGAAACACTAGCAAAGTCGCCCTTCAAACAACGACATATCCTCTCCGTCACTCAATTCACCCGTCAGGACTTGCACATACTTTTCACGGTAGCAGCCGAGATGCGCCTGGGGGTCCAGCGGCAGGGCATCCTCGACGTGCTCAAAGGCCGGGTTCTTTGCACGATGTTCTACGAACCTTCAACCCGCACCTCGGCCTCTTTCGACGCTGCCATGCAACGCCTTGGCGGCCGCACCGTTGCCATATCTCCCACTCACTCCAGCACGCAAAAGGGCGAAAGCCTCCAGGACACCATCCGAACTCTTGGCTGCTACGGCGACGCCATCGTCCTGCGCCACCCAGATGAGTCGAGTGCCGGGACCGCCGCTAAATTCTCCGCTGTCCCCATCATCAACGGCGGTAACGGCAGCCTCGAGCACCCCACCCAAGCCTTCCTGGACCTGTTCACCATCCGTGAAGAGCTCGGCACGGTCAACGGCCTCACGATAACATTCACTGGGGATCTTCGCTACGGTCGTACAGTCCACTCCCTCGTGAAACTCCTTCGACACTATGACGTTCACATCCAACTTGTCTGCCCCCGATCCCTTGCACTGCCAAGCGATGTCCGCCAACAACTCATCAACTCGGGGCAGCTGGCTCTTGAGTCGGAGCAGCTGACACCTCAGATGATTGCCCGCTCCGACGTCTTGTATTGCACGCGGATCCAGAGAGAAAGGTTCGAGGATCCAGACATGTATGAGAAGGTCAAAGATGCGTTTGTGATTGACAATGGTGTGTTGAAGCATGCAAAGACGCACATGGTGGTAATGCATCCATTGCCACGGAACAACGAGATTGGAGAAGAGGTGGACTACGATCAGAGAGCTGCATACTTTAGACAGGTGAGTCATTTTACTCGTTACCGGAGCTGTGAGATGAGGATAGCTGCATATCAATGGACAGGACTGATTGGGAGAATACAGATGAGATATGGTCTCTATTGCCGCATGGCACTTTTGGCACTGGTGATGGCAACTTGAAGGAGTTGGGATACCTTGAGGTGTAACATCATAGACCGTTTTTGACACCTTATCAAAGGCGATTGGAATACCAATGGCGGCATCATACCCATCAAGGCAAAATTGGACATTGATATGAGTTACTTGGAGAATGGGCTTCGACGGCGGTAACATTTGGGCAGTGAGAACAAAACACACTGTCGTCATCTAACGAATGCTGTTGTCTGTCATCAGGTAGCCGAGGCCGATTGCCGCGCGTAGAAGTCGCTTAGTAATTTTCTGCAATATGACGACATGATCACGTGACTTTGAAGATGATTCAATGTGTGAGTAGAGTACTCGCGGATTGACTTTACAAGCATAAGCAAGCACCAGCACTATCCAGATTTGGGGAGCAATGACGGCCTTATTTGCCCGACTGACAGCTGACACCACTCTGACGCTCCATTGCTCAGAACACAATGATAGGGATGTTCTATGAATGGCTAATGAGCTCTTCCGGCGAGTCCGGCATTGCTGAGCATGTCTTCAACAACATGTCGACCACCATCCTACCAGGAGCCGTAGCTTCTGCAGGAGCTGGCAACCCTGCAACCGAGGTAGCGAGTGCCAGTGCCCTTCGGTGGACCTTGACAGTCCAGCATCTAAAGAACTTCGGCGGAATCCTCACCTACATGACGAGCAAATGGGCGCTGGCATGCCTTACCTTGGTATGTCACATTAATCGACCTAGCAGCTGTATAGCAACACCTGAGCAATCGTTAGAGCGACGTCCATTATCGAGCTATCGGCTGCTGGGCGCCCCTCGTTGCGATTGATTTTGACATGACGACTCTATCATTATTGATAGCTAATCGCGAAATTAGGCCATCGTCCTTAATCGCACCAAGGTATACACCTCTGGCCGCCGCAACCTCAATCTGAACTTCGCATTGAGGTTGCTTCTTCGAACGTGGCCCATCCTGTTGTTTGTCTGGCACATAGTGAGGCTGTTGCAAGCGATCCGCTGCCAGACTTCGCCTCAGTATCCCCAATTCAAATATGGAGACATCAACACACATTCCAATCTCGACTTCAATACAAGAGGAGGTTTGTTGTACGATGTGACTTCGGCCCTACTCGTGGGACAAGATGACCAGAGTTCGTGCCGGGCTGTTGGTATGGTCCGAGTCGACCCAGACTCAGCTTTCAAAGGATCTTCGTCGCTGCTGTGGCCGCTGTTTATCAGCCTATGCGTGGGCCAAACTATCGAGACCCTTTCCTGCGCTTTGCAAGGGCGGCCTATCATGACAGAGACTGGTATGTCCGTCTTCGAGCATTCTCTCGCTTTCGCCGAAGCGGAAGCTATGCTCGGCAGTCACCTCGGCTTGAGTCTGTTCGGCTTCCCAACCTTCAATGTGATCAAGACGGCAACGGACTCACAAGACCCTGCGACGGATACCAGCTGGACAACGCGGAGCACACTTTTCGAAAAGCTGAATACGACACCAGAAATATTGCTAATGGCGTTGATCTCCTGTCTCAACAACCTTAGCAGTCAGGTCCTTGCGCTTTTTAACATGCAGAACAGATTTCGCCTCCTGAATACCGGCATATGGGGCTTATGTTTCATGGCTTCTTTCATCTGGGGGCTCTTTGGCTCGAATCAGGACCGAGAAGCCGATACCCTTGTTCTTCGATTTCCAACCGTCTGCATTGTAGGATTCATACCTCACCTACTTGTTCTTCTCGGCATTCTCGGATGTGCTTGCATATATTCTATTGCCATCTGCTTTGCTGTTCTTTCGCCCCCAGTTGGGTCACCTCGTTCGAAATCCTGGAGGGAAAGATTGGAGATTGCTCATGATAACCTCCAAGCCAATGCCCACCTTTCCACCATCAGTCTCAGTATGTCAGAGGATTTCTACACAGCTCTTCTGAAGGTTGGCTTCACGACCTTGACGATCGCCAGTGAAGCAGTCTTCCTCAATGAAGGCAAACGTATAGGCGTTCATCGGTGGACATGGCTGGAAGAGGAGAGATTGAAAGAGATCCTGGAGACAAGTGATTTCGCGAGGGAACGCCTCGACTCTGAGAGCACGTCTACAGTGGCCGGCGGGGTAGCCATGACCGAGACCCGACCAAACGACGGTGGATTCCGGCATTGGAGAAGTGGCTACGGCCGTGAGAGGACGTCGAGATCACTCAAGCCAGGGCCATCGCACGGTGCTAGGGCAGAAGCTGATGGAGTCGGCGCCTTGCAGCGGAGCGGACGATACGTGGGAGCGTATGAATTCCTTTCTGGAATATTCTGGCTTGTGACTGGGTGGCTGGCTCTACTTGGATTGAAATTGCTTCGACAAGTTGGAATCAAACAGCTCCCATCCTGGACCGGGTTCCCTCAAAACTCCCCCAACAAGTCCGCTTCATCAATAGGACGCCTGTCACACGATCGAACATCTTCTCAAGACAGATCCTTGGATTTCTGGATGTTGTCTGATGATGGAGTCTTATCATTACCTGCGAATGAGCAAGTCGATGTGGAGGCAGAGACAAGGAAGAGGCTGAGAAAGACCACAGACTGTTGGGGAGCGCAAGAAGAGCAACATCTAGACTCGGCCCTGTACAAATGGTGGGCCCATGGAGGGTGGTGGGGAGACCGCGACAGTAGCGAAAGCTATGAAGACCCAGAGACCAATGACGACCTCACCAGCGAGGTATCAGTATCCGACACTTACATCGAAGAGGCCGAATGGGATGATACCGACGACGATGGCCAAAAAACACCCACCCAGCAATCACCCCTTCCCTCCAACACCACCAGCCGCGAAAGCACCCCCTTTCCTGACCACCCCCTCGACACCACCCAACTCTCCCAACTCCTCAGCCCCAAAACCAACCAACAGCGCGAAGAAGCCCACATGCTCGCTCACCACCTCTCCCACGATCACATCGTCACCAGATCTCAATACCGTCAATCCCAATGGCCAAGCAGAACTCACCTCCTAACCTCAACCCCATTCAACTACCCCCCTGGTTTCCACCCCTCAAACTCAAACGGCCCGCTCACACCCGAAGAAGAACGCATCGTCCTCGAACACCTCATCTTCACTAAACGCTCCCGGCACGCACAATCCTCCTCCTCCGCCTCTGCAGCCGATCCCGATACCTGGCGTACCGGCGGCGAAGGCCTCGGTTCTGCGGGCCCGCAGTGTGTGGTCTGCCAGAGCGCGCCAAGGACCGTGCTGGCGTGGCCGTGTAGGTGTTTGTCGCTGTGCGAGGAGTGTCGGGTTAGTCTGGCGATGAACAATTTCGGGACGTGCGTTTGTTGTCGGCAGGAGGTGGTGGGGTTTTCGAGGTTGTTTGTGCCTTGAGGGTGGTGTTGAGGGGGGGAATGATGGATGCATAGCGTTGGTGGGATATGTTATTTCTTTCTGAACTTTGTTATGAGGTGGTGATGATGGTATGATATATCGTTTATGGAACAGGCGTTTGTGCATCGGTATTTGGAGGCAGACGGCATGTTATTGTACAGCAGTGGTGACAGCATCGATGAGTGAGAATGACGTTTTAAGAAGGCAGGATATGACAAAGGGTGGCATACCATTAAGATAGTTGTTACAGATCGATACCTTGTTGTACGGGACCGTGTGTTAGAAGGGCGTTGTAATTATGTCTGGTGGTCATGCTTACCCGTCATCAAGGCCTCAGGAACTAACACAAACACAGGAAAATATAGAGCAGAGGCCCATTCGGCCATTTTACATTCTTAGAGTATTCATGGTCGTTCGTTGAGGAGCAGCGCTCGTACAAGTACATAGGATCCCAAGGTTTTCGCCACTCAGCCAGACACATCGCCACCAACAACCAACCAAAACCAACCCGTCAGTTCCACATTCTGCCACCCTCCCTCCCTCAAAGTCCCTACCCCTCTGCAACACTCACTACCGCTCACCTTCCACAATCTCCCCATCTCCATCATGATGCAACGTCACACTATTGAACTCCTCAAATGGATCCGCCAACTCCCCTCCCGGTGTGGCCAGTCCCGAATCCAGGGGCACACCTCTCAACTCCCTTGCTGGCCCCTTGCCAGGCCCCACCTTGAATGCGCTCGCCGTGCTCGATCCTCCGCCTTTGCCGTTTCCATCGATACTTCCGCTCTCCTTGACGTTTCGGAAATTGACCGTGTCGACGGCGCGGCCCTGGTTCGGGACCATTGGCGGTTTCATGTGGCGGAGGAGAGCCCATTGGGTGTTGCGGAAGAAGGGGTGGGTTTTGATGTCGGAGGCGCCGGCGCGGGAGCCGATGCGGCGGAGTTCGTCTTTGATGAGGAGCTTGCGGATGAGAGATTTGCAGAGGCTGGAGTCGGTCAGTCGTCAAGCGGTACGTGAGTAGAGGAGGGAACGCGTAGAGGAGGGAACAATTGGCAAAGTCAGAGGGAAGGGAGCATACTTCGAGATCTGCGGTGCCCCATTCTGTTCGGGGAAGGGCACTTCATCCCTCAGGATATTGGCGAATGTTGCGTTGCGGTTCTTGCCCTTGAATGGCGTGGTACCGTAAAGCATCTCGTACACCAGTATACCCAACGTCCACCAGTCTACGGCGCTGGTATGGCCGCAGCCTTTTATGACTTCAGGCGCAATGTATTCTTCAGTCCCGACGAAAGAGTTTGTTCGGAAATTGGCGATACAGGATTTAGTGTCGATGGTAGGAAGTGAGGTAGCTGTTGCACCGTTGCGGCCAACAATCATTGTTGGCGCCCCACCAGGATCTGACTGTTTGGAAAGATCGAAATCTGAAAGCATGATGTGACCAGATTGATGGAGAAGGATATCTAAGATACTCAGCCATCACCAGTGACGCGAGACCTGGTCAGCTTACTTTCTGGTTTTAGATCACGGTAGATGAAGCCCATGAGGTGTAGATATTCCAAAGCGGCTGTAACTTCGCCAGCATAGAAACGCGCATCGTCCTCAGGGATGCATTTCCCGGGCCGAGTTTGGAGCGCTGAATGTGTCAGCCATCATCAATCGATCCGGGGATATGAATCAACCTCGGAAGAACTCTCCACCGCTACAATATTCCATGCACAAATAGAGATGGTCCTCAGATTGGAACGAATGATAAAGGGTGACAATGAATGGGTGGTTGCTTGTTGCGAGGATCTCTTGCTCTGCCAACGCCCGCTTGATCTTGTTCCTTTTGATCATTTCCTTCTTGCTTAAGACTGCATCCTGTCAGCATGGGTCTGTTTTCCGAGTATGATTATCGCACCTTTCATGGCATATAGTCTGCTGGATTTCTTTTCCCTGACCAAATAGACCTTTCCGACATCTCCTTTCCCGATCAGCTTGATTTTGTCAAAACTGCCAGGCCCGACCTCGACGTTCTTGACCTTGATGGAGTTTGAGCTGTACGTTCTCCTGAACGCAATTGATTGTCGAATCTGGCCGGCAGATGGAGCACTGCCACCTTCTGGCACCGGCAAGTGGTGTCCCTTCATGGGGTCGATCATGCTCAATGCAGAATCATTCTTGTGTTGTACCAACGGCTCTTTACCCATCTCTGCTGTTGACGGTCTCTCGTTGGACTTTGTGGGCTGGAACAAGCCTTGTGCATTCGGGGCCGATGCCACACGTCTCAACTTCCTTGCTAGTTCTTCTTTCCCAGCCGTGGTTGCTTGGTCGTTGGCGCCGCTCACTGCTTCCACTTTCGTCTTGGGGGTGTCGGGCGGTGACGGCGGGACGCTATGGTCATTGTGGTGTCGTAGGGTGGGAGGGCCTTGATGTGCAAAATATGGATTCGCGTATGCGGTTGGGGACATGCTTTCCTCTAGGGGATTGCCTTCGCTCGCAACGGTCGTCGAACGATTTCGATGGCCGCCTAGGAAACGGGACTGCCTGAAGGAGGATTTGTTTTCGGATTTGGAGTCCTTGGAGCCATCGTGGCTGAGGTTGGTATTGTTACCGAGGCTGTTGATTCTGAAGAAGTTCTTGATCCGTTGAGGAAAATGTGACGATCCATTGGATTGTTTGTGGGAATTGGCCGAGAAATTCCGTTTCTCTGATGACACGACAGAAGTGTTTGAGGAAGTACCGAAGAGCTGCGTCATTTTGCAAGATAAATCCTTTCGACGCTTCAAGGTCTTTCCTATCTTGTAGACTGGAGGATACCGGTATGGAACGTCCAGAAGTCGCTGATCCTATGTATTTCGAAAGACGGAAGTAGCTGATTAAGTCATATTGCTGGGGAAAGGGCTGATTGTTGCAGGTGTAGACCACGTCTGAATGGGGTCTCAACGACAGTAATGGCAGGGTAGTAGAGCTGAAGGGCTGGTAGTGAGTAAGGATACGACCCTCGGAGGAGTCAGGTACGAGGTAAGCCTCTACATAATGGATCACAAATCATTGGCAAGACCGAGATCCGCGAAGGATGCGGGGACCGCTGACCATCATCGAGCAGCTGCAATGAAATGTGGCGTGGTGGCGTGGCCCAATCGGGAAGGCTTGACAGCATCTTAAGAACACGAATTATATTGACTGAATTCTTTTGCGGTCGAAACGCGACTGGACGTACACCAAACTCGTTGCGTTGTCAGACCAATTGCAATGTGGGACACACACTAACGCCCAAGAACATCCGTGACACTCGTAGCAGCTACTCAACCAGTCATTTGAAGCACAAGTCATATCGAGCTATCGACCATCCTACACTCTTCTTCCGACTAGGTGTTAACACAACGATTCACGTACAGTCTCTCAACCATGTCTCCCCAACCCTCAACTTCCATACCCACCTCCGGCCCCACTGAATCCTCAAACCCCACAACCGATCAATCCCCTCCCTTCGATCCCTCATCAGCCGCCTACGACGACGACGCCGATCCAGACATCAACATGACCCTCGACCCCTCCTCCTCCACCATAAAGCAAGAATCCCCCATCGGCGGCTTCGACGGCACCAACGAACAACCCACACAAAACGGTGAAGGGGGGGAAGACGCAGAAGGGGGAATCGAAGCCAAACTGCCAATGCAGAAAGATATCTCTTTGCAGGAATTTCTAGGCAAGATGGACGACTACGCTCCCATCGTATATATCACTTAGTATCCTCATGAAATATTTTCCCCAGCTAATAGCTCGATCTTCTAGATCCCTGATGCGGTAACGACACACCATCTCACCCTCGCCGGCCTTCCTCCACCCCCTACGACCCCGCTTCCCCTTGCTCGCCTTCTTGCCCTTGCCACGCAGAAGTTCATTGCCGATATTGCTGCGGACGCTTACCAATATTCCCGTATGCGTGCCGGAAACTCATCCACTACGACCGCCCCGGGCATCCCTGGCGCGGGCACCGGAGGTGGAAGCGGGCCCATTCAGCCAGGCGGGGCGGAAGGGGGAAAGGGCAAAGTGGGGCAGCATGTGTTGGGTCAGCAGAGAGCAGGGTATGGAGGTGGTGGCGGAGGGAGCACAGGGAGAGCGGTGTTGACCATGGAGGATTTGGGTTGTGCGGTTGGGGAGTACGGTGTCAATGTCAAGAGGGGTGAGTTCTACCGATGATTGAACAGGGTGTTTCTGCCAGTCGATACCACGACTACTGCCAGTTCAAACCTCGAATGCTGCCTCTGTTGCGCCTTCCTATGTGCCGCGAATGCGCATTCGAGGCAACGATGGACACGGCAGCCATTCACGCCTGTGAAGGTGCACAGAAGAAGAAGTGAAGGAGAAGGATGGGAACGCAACGGACTAGCCATCTGCACAAGGAGGCTGATCTGCTACGTGTATACAAAGGAAGCCATATGCCTCCCAGCGCTCTGTCCTATGGGTTATCTTTACGTCCGATCCCTTTGGGTCTCTGTCCCAATGCCATGTATACCTCATCTGGAACATCATCGCCAATCTCACCGCTTACTATACTGGCTCTTTTGAGCGTCCTTCCTCCTGATCTTCTGCACCGCCCTCTCCAGAGCACTCTTCACGGGTCCTTTGCTGAAAGTTGAAAGGTCGTAGTAATTAGGCGCAATGTCCTATCCAGTCGCCATGGTTAGCCTTTTACCCGTGTCTCATCCGAATGGTGCCTGATCAGAAGGAAAGGAGGGAGAACGGCAGCACATACCAACAGCCACTCGGCCCTCACTGTCGTCACCGTCCTCACGAAATTCTTCGTCGTAAGCACGAACTCGTTATAAACCAACCACTCGCCCTCGGTCTGTAAGACCGTGCTCGGATGCAACAGCACATTCTGATTTTCCTTGACCGTTACATATATCTTGCTTCCCGCGTCCTTCATGGCAACCTGCATGAAGAATCCCGCCACAAGTGCCCGGCGGATGTTCTCGTAGTACTTCTTGTCTTCGAAAGGCGTGCTCACCAACTCAACTTCTCGTGACTCCATGATGCGTTTGAGCTGCAGCCGAACATTATCGGCGGATTGCAAGGCGCGGAGAGAGAGGAAATGGTCGTGACACCACTGTTTGGGGTTCTCTTGCGCTTGTGGAGACTTGAAGGCGTGGTAGACGTTCAGCATAGTGAGATGGTCGCCATCCGGATGTGCGAAAAGGGCTTTCATCTCATCCGCCCTCTTACGCGCCGAGGCGGGGCGGACGAAAATTTGTGGAACTGATAGAAGGGCGGTGAGGGAGAGGATTTCATTGGAACAGTAGAATTCTGGGGAAGAGATGAGCATGACAGCAAGGGCAGGATCGAGGGGGAATTCTGAGGCTAATTGGCCCAAAGCCGTGAGTTCGCCCTCGTCATCAAGGCAAGCAAGGTAATTAAGTTCTTCGAGAGCGCGCATGAGGGTATCGGGGGCTGGTGGGTCCATGAGGTCGAAGTGTACGAGGTCGTCGATGCCGAGTTTTTTGAGATCGAGGACTGTGGAGGAGAGGTTGGAGCGGAGGATTTCAGGGTAGGTTGTTTCGATAAGCTCCTTTTTGAAGGCATCTTCGGTGTACAGGCGGAAGCATTTACCGGGGCGTGTTCGGCCAGCTCGACCAGCGCGTTGCTGGGCAGAGGCTTTGGAGATGGCGGAAACGAGGAGAGACTCAACTCGTATCCGGGGGTTGTAGATTTTTTGTTTACTGAAACCAGGATCCACTACATAGACGATGCCGTCAATGGTGAGAGACGTCTCGGCGATGTTCGTGGAGACTATGCACTTTCGTCCAGGCCTGCCGCCTGGTATCCTCGAGGCTGGTGCAGGGTCGAAAATCCGTTGTTGTTGCATCGGCGGCAAAGTTCCGTACAGGGGGTACACTTTCAAAGGTCCAGCATCTACTTCTCTGATCATCTCGTCCACTTCCAGATTAATCTTTCGGCAGGCGTCCTCGATTTCCTCCTCACCAGTCAAGAAGAGTAAAATGTCGCCCTCTGGTTCTGTGGCATGGATTTGTAGGACAGTCCTTAACGCAGCCTCCACATAATCACGCTCTGGTGCCTGAGTGTAGAAGATTTCGACGGGATGTGTCCGACCTGGTACTGCCAGTAAGGGTGCATCGTTGAAATATGACTGGAATTTCTGCGCATCCAACGTCGCGGACATGACGACAATCTTCAAGTCCGGCCGCCTTTGGACTACTTCCTTCAGTAGACCCATAAGCGTGTCTGTAGCTAGCGTGCGTTCGTGAGCCTCGTCGAGGATGATGGTGCTGTATCTCTTCAAGTCGTTATCATTCATGGCTTCCCGTAACAGCATACCGTCGGTCATATACTTCAAAATGGTTTTCGGACCTGTGACATCTTCGAATCGGATACTGTAGCCGACCTCCTCTCCCAGCTTGACATCCATTTCGTCGGCGACACGCTGAGCGACAGACATGGCAGCCACACGACGAGGTTGTGTACAGGCAACGAGCTTGCGTTGGATGTTTGGTTGGTCATCGAACAGGACGAACTGAGGAATTTGAGTGGTCTTTCCGGAACCGGTCTCTCCCACGAAGATAAGGATCTGGGACTTCTGGTACATCTTGAGGAACTCATCCCTACAGTACGTGTAAGCCACGAGCGCGGTTCTCTACGCAGTGTTACCTACCTCTGTGCATGGACAGGTAGACCCCGACGTGTCTTCAGGATACTGAAATACTTCTCTGACAGGGGCTGTCCGGAGAAGGCATTGTTGGGGCCGTCTTCCGCTCCCCTTGCCATCTCTGCAGTGGTTTGATGCCGGGGCATCTTACCGAATCCAGTACTCGTCCCACTTCCACTTTCATGCTTGAGCTTCACACCGTCGCCATGACCGTATCCATTGCTGTATCCTGTGTTGTAACCAGAATCATCGGGTTGATCCTGGTACATATGGGCAAGGTAGGGATTCATCTTGGGATCGCTGTCTTCCGTCTTCATCCGTTTCACTCGAGCGCCGCCATCGTCAAGATCAGGTCTCCTGTCTGCCATTGCATCTGTCTTCAAGATCGACTTTCCAATGATCCAAACAAACCTGATGTCAATTAATATCGATTGCCGCTGCTAAGCGGTTAGATCTCCTGTGTGTGCGCTAGAGTTCCGTAAGCGCCCGGCCTTGGCATCAAGATCAAGCCCCTTTGCTTTCTTGTCAGTACATGACTCAATGTGGTGGATATCAACTGCAATGGGTGGCGTACCTTAGTGCAGTCGGCACCTGCATATGGGATCTCGGTCCAACGATAGCATTGCTATTATCCCACACCTGTAACAAATGTAGATGAAACAGAGTAAAACTCGTCGCAGTACTTCGGAACCGTACTTCAATCTTCATGATTGGTTGGGTGATTTCTAGTGAAGCCCACATCGCGATCGATCTCTGATACAGCGAGCATGGGTATATCCCTTCTTATACAATCTGAGATGCGATGGATTATGAGGGCGTAGTAAATATGACTATCGCCTAACAGCTTTAAGTGGTATGTTTCGTGGACGTATCTTGATCAACTAAGAACCAACTAATCTCACATCCGCTGCTAGATAAACGCAATCAGGGTGACACACGTTGCCGTGAGGCAGAACCTGTATAAGAGGCTTTTAACATTGTTGGTTTCCTCCACATTTCCTGTTCAAGGTTCGATACATCCACGTATGCAGCTCGATTAATAGTGGAGTGAGCGTCCCCTAGATCTCCGCACAAGTTTCTGGAGGCTGACAATGGTTCCTTAATGATAGACATGAATCGAATACGCCAACGATGTGCAGTAAACATACTGGAATAGGCTTTAGACAAATAGATGACATGAGAAGAGAACTGTCGTAAAACTCGTTAATACTCAGCGGCCGCGAAGCATGGTTGAGATTGATACATATAAAGTGGAGGGTATGTGCTGTGCAATACCAGATGCTGACGGAATTAGAGGCGTAGCAAAAAGACTCGGGAAGCATCAATTTAGCCTTAGCTGCGTGTATGCAGTGCAAAATGATTAGAAGTACAAAGGCGGCACACTTTCATACGGCGAAGGGGTGTTGTTGACTTGCTCCGGCGACTTCGCATTGTTTCTTCCTCGACTGGTACTCCTTAAGCGGTCGGTGAACCCCTTGAACCCGTTCTTGAACTGATCACTACGGCCTCTCTTGTGATCCGAGTTGGTCCGGACAACTGTCGGAGGGGGCGATTTCGTCCGCGAGTCATGTGGCGGTGGAACCTCAATGACGTGTTCAGCAGGTTGTTCGTCGATGGCAATGCTGATGACGCCGACTCCGCTGCCACTACTGGCTGAATGGTGCGAGGGATCGGTGGGGAAGGCAGGTGGCGGCGGCGGTGGAGGTGGAGGCGGAGGTGGAATTGCCACATTGCTGTTGTTGCTGTTGGTACTGTTGCTATGAGTGGCGTACAGATGCTGCAGCTCTGGAAGCAGAGGCGGTGGCTCGATCGTGGTTATTTGCACTGTTGAGTCGGCAGCGTGCAGCGTTTCATCGATGCTCACAACTGGAGGGTGTGATTCCATGGAAGGTCGGCGGCGGTGTTGGCCAATGTCACCCAAAGGCGAGAAGTTCGAGTTTTTCCGATCGGCACGCAGAGCTTTGTGAAATGCAGGATGGGATGGTAGATTGTTGGGAGGAGGCGGCGGTTGCTGCTGGGGAATGGGAGCCGACATTGACCGAGGAAGCTCCATCATGGGTTGGCCCGTGGCATAGGTCGCGTTCAATGGTGCCACTGTGTCAGGAAGCTCGGGTACTTCTGGGATTTTGCTGTCATCCTTCGAACTGTACCTGGGATGTCGCATTGCCTTCGGCGTTGCAGGAAGTCCATACGGACCCACACTAGCAGCTCGATTTTCCAGCTCTCTTGGATTGAACGATGTCGAGGGCAATCGTTGTTGCTGCTGCTGAGCCATTGTTGGATTGCCACCCCAGGAATTAGGACTATTGCTCAGGTCGGTCTGTGAGCGCATGGTAATAGGGGGCCGTGAGGAGTAGAGATCGGTAGGATGAGGTATCTCGGGCACTTCCGGTCTCCGGGCCAGAGATTCTCGTCTAGCTTCTAGCTCTCTGGCTGCCACCTCCTTTCTTTGTAGTCTCTCAAAGCTCTCGCGGTATCGATCGGCACCGATGGCAAACATCTCGTCGTTTGTCATGCGTGGCTCGAGAGCCGATTGAGGCTCTCCGGTTCCTTCGTTCCCACTGCCACGATTCCGACTCTGCTTCCGGCGCCTTCGATCTGGTGACGGATCTCGACGGGCTGAAGTCCCCCGTTCGTTGGCCCTACGGCTGGAACTTCGATGAGCGTATCGGAGTCTTTGACGGTTTGCAGCAACAAGTCGCATACGGTCATCTTCGTCCTCGCTTCGCTGGTAGAATTTGGCCTGATCTGTTGATGGAAGAGGCGATGACGGGGACCTTGCCATCGATCCGTCGCCCTTGGACTTACTTCGACCCCGTCCATAGGGATCAAGGAGGCCGCTAGGACTGACTCGTCGGCTGCTCGCTTTACTCTGGGCGTAACTTGCTTCGCTACCCAGCTGACTGTCGTAATATCCTTCTGGAGAAATATGGCGTACAGTTCGGTTGGAGTACTCTGAAGCTTTGGATCCAGATCTCAGTTTCGAGACAGCTTTCGAATGCTGGCTATGATCACGGCCATGTCGACTGTCCATGGCTGGAGACCTCATATCGGTATATTGAGCATCGACATCCTCTGTCCCTGCATTTTCCGTATACTGATGGAGATCATCGGGTGTCATGGGTATGGGTGAGGATGGAGAGCGCTTTCCAGGACGGATGTATTTTGAATTGTTGCGGCCTCGTTCCTGAGACTGGTCCTTCATCCTTGGCTTGCTGCGCGACTTGTGCTCTCGTCCATCACGGCTCTTGTGACGACGTCCCGAGATATCCTTGGTCCGCTTCGAGCGATACCCTGCCTCCTCTAAGCTGCTGATGTATTGGTCGATGCTGCGTCCACTGACACTGGGACTTTTTGCAGATGCCCAGCTCTGACCGCTCAATGGAGGACTCTTCATATCAGACCCAGCATCCAGTCGCTCCGACAGACTCCCATTCGATCGTAGATCCGAGTATGCGTGAGACCTACGGCTGTCAGACGCAACAGAACCGGTTCCAGCTGGTGAAACGAACGTCCCGGGTATCTGGTTGCTGGGCATCCGGATATGCAAACCGTCTGGCTTCCTATCCTTGGACGCATTTCGCGCCTTTGATTCCTCACGTTCGCGGAAAGCTGTGAAAGCGTCCGCCGAGGGATCCGGAAGCAGAACATTCGCTATAGACGCGTTAGGAAGAGCTGTCATTGGGCTTTTGCCGGATACAGCACTGCTGGGCTCATAACGAGCTGAGCTCAGCAGGAGCAGTGGCTCTGGTTCGTCTCTCTTCTTACTATTGTCGGACTGAGTTTGTTCTGGGAAACGTTCCTTCTCTATATCGGATCCCGAATCATTGGGTGTAGGTAGCTTGCTTGGTCTGGGGAACAGAGGCATGGAGCTGTCAACGGGCGTCTCGCCAATGGATGGTAGCCGGTTTCGATGACCGCCAGGTGTCATCGATCTGTTGAAGTTGTTCTTGTTCCTCGCATTGGGTCGGAGAAAACCACCTGGTGTACCGCCGGGAGATATAGCAGATTCGGCGATAGGTGTTACTCCTGGAGCGTTGGTCGGTGTTCGATCATCAGATTTCAGACCTGGAAACTTGAATTGTGCTTTATCCGGGGGCCCAAAAGAGGTTATGACTTTGAGAGACGCTTTCTGGGTCGTCATCCTTCCAGGCGCTGGGGCCTTGTTGACTGGCGGAGGAGAAATGGGAGGGCTGAGCATGGAGATTACACTTTGAGAAGCTTGTGACGGTGTGCTCTGGCCCCTCAGCGAAGGGGAAGCCCATGGCATTGGCGGCTCGACGCCCGTACACTGGAAGCAGCGGATGGCCAATTGTTGTTGAGAATTCTCCACGACAAACTCTCCCCAGCGTCTCACCAGATGAGCTTGTCGTTGCCAGTCAGTGGGGAATATCAGGCAGGTTAGGAGGATAGCTTCCATGAAGAAGCTACGAGATACGTAGACCTCAACGGCATCTTCGCGGTCGCCCATGCCAAGAAGAACCGTCGCCGATGTGTGGAAGTCCCCTTGCTGGAGAAGCCTTTGGACGAACGCCTGCCCCATCTTACCCGCTGAAGATTGCCCACCCATGGAACTAAGTGCCAGCATCATCCAGTCTGACGAGCTGACATTTCCTGCACTGATGATGGCAGCCATTTGATCCGTGTCAACTTCCCCTAGCCACTTCGCTAGGAGCACGGCACTCGTTGATCCAGGCTGGTGATAAGCCAACTCATCCCTGATCAAAGGCTCAATGTCATCTTCCCATCCGAAGACGACATCCAACATCTGTCTTCGCAAATCGTCTGCCGTAGCATTCTCTTGGTCAAGCGCTCGAGGTGGCTTGTACTGGACCGTACTGAGCCGAGCTCGAGTTCGAGGGAATAGATCCACATATTTGCTTTCCGGACTCAGCAGTACTTCCTGGCGGAGGCGCGAGCCTCTGGAGCGTCGACCTGCCGAAGTCATTGAGGCTGTCTGAGGGAAAGCTGAAGATCCTCCAGAGAAGAAGCTTTCACGTCCAACCATTGAAGGAGATATCGTTGAGAAAGTGGTTCCACTATGGGCACGAGAAGAATAAGACGCCTGGGTCCTTTGGTAATGATATGGATTCGATGATCGCGAGCTCATGGACTCGGTCATACTTCTTGAAGAGACAGGACTCGACATGTCTGATCGAGCTTGCTGAGCGAGTTCAATAGCATGCATCTCGTTGGTGGTTCGCTGGATTGTTGAAAGGTTGACGGGACCTCGAGAAGTTTCGATGGCGCGTGGCTCTGTTACTGGAGGAGCGGTACCGGGAATACTATGAGGATTGATCTGCGGCGTGTTCGTAGACACTTTTGCTGGCACCGGCGGAGGTCCCATCGGATAATACTGCACGTTTTTCACCAAGGCGGGAGGGTTCATGTCATACTGTTGAATCGTATGGTTGGGTCCCAAGGTGAAAAGAGCTGCGGTTGGCCCATAGTTGGCCAGACCTCGAACCCCTTCAATTGTTGGAATTGGTTCGCAAGAAACATGTTTGGTCCTCACATCCCAGGCCCAAGTCTCACTATTGATGCACAACAAGATTAGACATGTACTTTAGCATCACATTCGCACAAAACCTTGAATACGTACCCCTCAGCGTACTGCAAGACTCTGCCGTTCTTAGACCACGCGATCCAATTGGGCCCCTGATTGACGTTCTCGCTTCGCTTCAAGATACGGATGACCTCTGGGGTTTTTGCTGCTGCTGGTTTGGCGATGCTCCAGATTCGCAGGTGACCGTCCAGCGTTTGGATAGCCAGCATGTCAGACTTCTGCTTTGGAGAGGATGCGTGCCACGCTAGGTTGGTGATTGGTGACGGAGCGCGAGGTGTAGGTAGCGTGTGCAGGATGGTGAAGGATGGTTGCAGTGCGACAAGTAATATTGACCCATTCAGATATCTGACAACACATCAGCCATGTTGCTTCCCGTGCGGTGACTTGTAAACGTGTACTGACCCCAGAGCATATGTTTGGCAGTCTGCTGCTGGAGCAATAGCTGTGATAGGATCATAGATGGTCCGGGCTGAGATGTGCTCGGATGTGGAAGGCTCAAACAGGATGACATTCCCTTGCGAATTGCCTAGGCCACATTAACGACCATTGCTTTGTCCCATGTGCATCTGGTTTACCAAAAGCTACATTCCCGTTCTTCATCCATGCTGCGACTCGAATAGGTTCGTATGAGGCAAAGCGCGCAATCTCATCGCCGGTGAACAGGTCCCACACAATAGCTGTCTGTCCTGCATCGTAGCTTACGACCAAGCGACCAGCCCCGCGCTCGCTCACGTTGTCGACGGATAGGAACAAAATGCGCTCCTGATGCAACTCGAAGCGCCGATCAATTGCCAAGGTATCATGATGGAGACAGATAATGGTGCTGCCTTGGGCGTATAGGAAGATGGAAGCTGTGGCAGCACACGGTTCAAACTCTTTGTCCACGGGATATGGAGTCACTGGAGTCGTTGTTCTGATGGCTGGCCGACTGCTGGAAGAGGATGAGCGGTGCCTTGCCAGCTGTCCAGCGGACATGGCGAAAGCTTCGCTACAAAGTCCTGCGCGGAAGGTCAACGGATGAACGAGTCAAGGGCTGCATTGGGCTCTGGAAGCTTGCGAGTCCCATCCATAGATATGGCAGAGCTCGGACTATTGATCAGAACAGTGTTTCAGGTAGGGGTTTCATACCAGTACGGGTGCTATAGGTGGGTAAGAAATGTCAAAGCCCTCGCGCTGCAGGAGAAGCTGAGGCAGCTAAGTGGGAGCTCTCAAACGTCGGAGAAATCGCACAGTCGAGCTCTTCGCCTGCGCGGCTAGTATTCGATTGCGTTATGCACGAAAGCGCCGCCGACCAGGGATTGAGAGGAGAGGGTGTGCGAGTTAAGCGGGGGCAAGAGACAGCTTTAATGAGGGAAAAAGGCAGCAGGAATTTCAAGACGGGGGAAACGAGCGGTTGATTTTCGAGACTTTTCTCGCAATATTGCAATAATAATAATCTGGAGCAGCTGCCCTATGACGGTGGGTGGATTGGATAGCTCACTCAACTGTCGACGATCGGCCAAGGAGGCGCCGGCGCTTCGACACCACGATGACATGGGCTTCCTATGGCACCGAGCTCCAGGGACATGTGATCTCGCACTCAATGGGAAGCTCAAGCATCGCCATCCCTACTGGAGAGAGCGATCATGAACGAGAGACGGTGACACGGAAAGCGGAGAAATCAAACGGTTGCAACACAGACGAAAATAGCCAGAAGAGAGGCTTCTCTCCCTTGCAGGACTACTGGCTTGGTCCTCCATGCCATGGGGAGTGATGCGATTAACGAATCAGCCCCAGAATTGCGATGAGTGGTGGATGTGCTGGCGTGGGCCGGGAGGAAGGCTTGGGAAGGTTGAGTTGACGCTTGTAGATGCATGGCAGGTGTGTGGATTCAGGAACGAGATACCGCAGGCGCGGCGCTCCTCAGGCCCCTCATTGGGCAGCATTTTATGCGGACCCTGTCACACAACACCCAATCACCGCCCGCTTTCAACGTCTCTCCTCCACCTCCTGACATCTGCTGAGGGAATCTACTACTACTGAGGGAGGCACAACCAGACGGGCCCCTCGATCGAGGAAAGCGCAGCGCCTACAACCATCCCGACAGCTTGCGACAGCTTGCACAGCAGCGACTTTGCATCTCTGCTAACGCACCTTTCCATCTCGAAACATCCCGCTTTCTGACCGTGACGAGAAGAAGCCCGCCTTCCCAGTACCCAGACGATCATGGCTGGGCTGCGGACTCCACCGTGAGTCCCTCGCCCTCGGGTCTTTGACGGTCACGTTTGTCGACGTGCAATTCAAGCAACCCTCGACGACCTCATATACTCCTGCTCCTGCTCCTGTGGAAGTACTTATTATCCACCCCTATGGTCTTGGAGGAACCCCTTCACCAAATGTGTCAATAATGTTGTTTTCGTTGGCAACAGTCAGGATGGCCGGATTGGGCCTGCATTGCATATACATATTCAACACCGTATATCTACGAATGTCTGACTTTCTTCGGACACCACTCTCTTCTACAACCAGTTGTGCCATGGTCTCGCTTCCAAGGGCACTCGCAGCTCTCCACAGCTCTCCTCAGCACTCTTCACCGTGGCCCAAAACCACATGTAGCAATCAACATTCAACACGTCAACCTCGAGCCTGAGACAACCTTACCAGCTCTAACGTGCGGCGGCCCAATACGTCCTCGTCGACTAGACTGGTAGCTCGCACGCTCAATTTCAGTGGTATCTCGGGTAAGTTTTCAAGTTCGTATTAATTGATCTTTCTCACAAAGGTATCTGGACGGGGATTTCAATCATCTGCTTCGCTGGATTGTTCTCTGTATGGCTACCCGATTTATCGAGTAATATATGCGCAAGGTGCAGAATGAATATTGGCTTCTTCCCGCTGCATCCGCTCTCCCCCGCCCGTACTACCGTACACTGAGATCGGCCCAGAGCAGTTCGGAAATGCAGGCGACCCACGATCCGGCCATCACTTTGATTGATTCTGTCAGATCATCTTTCATTCCACTACTTTCACTGTCTCGATCTGCTCTTCCTCCGCCCTGCACATCAAGGAAGCCATGATATGTATCCGTCCTTGGGGGACACCACACCACAGCATTCACTCATCACTGTCGACCGCAGACCAATGCCGAGGTTATCCGTTCAAGCGACCCTGGCTCTGGCTTCCAGCCGCTCATGCAAAGAAGCTTCGTTCTAGAAGGTCCAACGGCGCTTCGAGCCACCGTGGATCATTTCCGGATTTAAGTCTCCTGTCGCTGGTCAACTGCCCATGGTCTTCCCTCCTGCCGCGAGTCCATGTTCCTCGAGAGCTATGCCAAAGTGTGCCAAGATCTTTCATCTTCGAAGCGCTGATGTCGGCGATCAAGGGGATCATGGTCTCCGTCAATACATGTGGCGATTCGTCGGTCTGTTGATGTTGCCTTGACATCGTGTCTTCTAGAGTGGAGTATCGACGGTGATCGAGAATGCCACCATATCGGCTCCCGCTTGGCCGATGAAATCGACTAATTGCCAGATGACTCGTGGCTGATGGAGCCCAATCAGGCAAAGTGTTCCGTAATGTGAACATCATATCGTGTCGCAGAGTTGGGTATCTGCCAGTCGTTGGTCAGCGCAGGTAGGGGAAGTATCATGCGGCGGCAACGACTAACCTTGAAAACAACGGATAAACAATAGTACAATGATGACTCATTCCGGCACTTCGGCGATCGGGCTCATTGCCTTCAACGAGCGTCTGCGATGGAGCGCCGAGCTTCTCCGTCTTTTCTTCTTCCCGCCGATACTCGGTCGTTTGGGTGCTGAGAAGACAACGGCCGGTGGTTGCCGGGTTGCTTCCCAGGGAATATCTGGAGTCGCCAGCGTCATCCCTGTTGGCACGCGCATGCCGTCACACAAGTCCAATTCCTCAAGATCCAGAAGATCCTCGTCCGAGATGCGAGAACTCGCCTGACCCTTGCCGGCGGACATGTGGCTGAAGCTTGTCGCTTGGGCTGACAGGAACTCTCCAGCTGGCCATGAAGGATAAGCACAGATGACGGTATACGGAGACACGGACGATGATGGCGGTGTCAGTGGCGAAAGAGAAAAGTCGGAAGATGTTGTTGATGGCGGCGAGAGTCGCGACTTGAGCGGTATCCGGATCGGGTTTGCGAAGCTCGAGGAGTATGTCAGTGAGGGTGGCGAAGGTGATAGCGATCGCTCGCTGCTGGTATCGCTGCCACTGTCGTCGGAATACATCATGATGTTGCGCATACTGTCTCTCTCCCAGCAGGAAGTCGAAGTAGATTCAGGAAAGGTCTGTTTGGAGCAGCGTTGAAAAGGTGTGGGAATACGAGGTCAACTTGACAGTTGAAGGGTGTTGCCCAAGATAAGTAGTAAGGAGGATGCCAGCAAGGCAGTGTGTCATGAGACAAACAGCACCAACAAGAACAACGGTGTAACCAAACACACTTGCTCAGGTGTCAATAAAGTCAAACCGATCAGGCACGGGGGCAGGGCAGGAGAAGCAAGGAGATGATATATGTATGCCACACCGCAGTTTGCGAGATGCAGGTTTCAGCGTCAGCAGCAGTTGAGCAGCGAAGGATGACTGAAGCATACAGACGCAGCAGCAGCAGCAGCACAGTCAGAGCGAGAGGAGAAAGATGACTCGTACATAATAACACGGAGCGGTGGACGGCAAGGCGGTGTCCAGAAGTGTATATATCATCCTCTGTGCAATACGGAATCCGACGTTGCAGTTGCCTCAAGGGGACATATGCGCGTCAGCCTTTTGACACCGATGCTCAGGCTTCGGCGTCGGGCAGCCACTGATCGCACGTTTCGGCGGCGTTGCTTATTAGGCTGCCAAGTGGATGATTGGGCTTGGCGCCACCACCCACCAACTCACCAACTCACCCACTCACCCACCCACTCACCACTCACCGACTTGTCATCGACTCACAGCAGCATACAGAATCGTTGACCGCGTGTTACCTGGTTTGATCTGGTGTCGACTAGAAAACTCTTCCATTTATTCCAGCGCACCCCAGGCTGCAACAATCCTATCGCAGCTGGGCCATCCAAGAGTCTTAGCAGTATAACATACAGCCCGACTGACCATCCACTGCATCTACTCAGCCTTGCATCTAGACTCTCGTGGGATTCTTGGCAGCGCTGTCATCGCTCCACGTCCAGTCGTCCTTGGCTTTCCAACCCTAGCACAACCAGGCGGACGCCTGTCAGGAGAGATGGAAGTTTGGCCCAACGTCTTTCGCCATTTTTAAATCAACAGCATCATCCACGCGTGATTCCAGATGTGTCCGAAAGAACGGTGGCCATGCTTGGGAGGCGAAAGTTAAGCATTCGATCTGGCGGTGGCGTCGCCGGATGTTGACCGCCTCATCGAGTGGGCTTGAACTTTGTCGTATCCGGACGTAACGTACGAAGTAACGGCCAGGGTGGAAAGCAAGCAAGCAAGTCCAATCGTCTACAAGCAGCCACAGGACGCCCAAGCCAGCTGAAGCCATGCGATACTCGCACTTGCTGGGCGTCGGCTGTCCATCGATCGTTCTCAACTGGTATGATACTCTGCAACCGTGCATCACCAGCAGTCGTTGGCCGGTATCACTCCAGCAAGTACACCACAACAACCGAGTTCTTCGGAATTCCTCAACCGTTAACCATTCCAGGTGAGAAGGTAGCCTCTTGATCGGACTGATGCCTCGGTGAAAGACAAGATCTACGTACCTCTGTCAGGAGCCCGAAGCACACTCCAACGCTTTCGGCGGCGGCCACGGCACGGTCCGATTGGCATTGAACACGCCTTCAACCGTCTCGGCACTTCCCTCGGTCCGCGGACTCATCACGACGTAGGGGGCTGATGAGGAATATGGAGACAAAAGCGGAGTGCGGAGCCGTTGCGGAATGCGGAGTGTAGGTTGTACGTAGGATCTGAGATTCTGAAACGATTACAGGGGGCTGAGCCTGGGATGATTTTCATCATCGATGCCGCGACCGCCGTACAACCCCCACCAGCTGCATGATCCCACGTGTTTACACGCATTCCACGATCCACCCTTTCCACCACAGATGCTACCAGTGTATGGTACATCTGTACAGGATTTCTGCCGGTTCTTCCAACGTGCAGACAGCAAGGACCAACCTTCACACTGTGGAGCTCTTGGAATGACGATGCACCAGAGATTGTGTCTTACATTGAGATCATCCCAAAGGAGAAGGATCTCTCTCCACGACCCTCCCAGATGATCAAAAATATGACAAGTACCTTCTGTGTCACCGAGTTCTGACATCTCACGCCACCCCCATAATCATCTTACGTGCATATGCAGTGAGCACGAGGTAGAGCATGTCAGCTCCGTCGTAAGGCATGCTCAGCCCCACGCACGAAACAACGTCGTATTTGCACCGTAATGCTGGAACAGGCGGTCTGGTCGATGACAGTTCGTGCAGCTCCATTTAGCCAAACATCGATGCCGCCGGTTCGTTTGCATCACGCCCCTCTACTCACCTTCAATATACGACAAGCATTGAATCTCTTGCAGGCTCAAGGTAAGAGATTTGTTACTTCTGTCATCCAAATTCCATACTGTAATGTGTAGCGTAGCCTCTTCTTTTGCCCATTGCAGCAGGACACTTTTCTTCGGCATCATCTTCAATTCCACTGCGACTTCTTGACGTTCAATACAATACTCTCGGGCAAACACTTGAAGGGATTAGCGAGCGAGTTGCAGCAAAGTTGAACCCAATGTTGATGATGTTTTCGTATCTTCATGGCTGAGGCTATCTCCAACATTTCCTAGTCTTTATAACCTAGATATCCGAGCATTCATTTCAAGCAGGTAAAATTGGCAGAGACTCATCGAGGATTCATGTATGCTCAGCGTGTCAAAAATCAATCGCAATGTGGGCCACACAGCAACTACCAAGCAAGGTTCTGAGCCGACTATCGTCTATGTACAGTCCTTTGAATAGCAGCTGTCTAATGGCAGCTAGCCATCGTTAATACGAAATCTCATATCGAGGGACCGACTGCTGTACGCCCGCCATTTCGTTTGACACAACGAGGTATGCAGGTACCTTTCACCCATGCCCCAGACCAAGTCGCGCAACCGGGTCTTTTCGTCCTTATGCGACTGTCGAGAGATTTTTGCCGCTTATACCCCGACAGGCGACCCAGGGGGTATTCCATTGGACTTACAATCAGGTTGTCTCCTCTACGCAGAACACCTGTAACTCATATTTCCAGCCTCGCTTTAAATTCTCATCCTTCAAAATCGAAAGGATCTCCACTCGAGAAAAAACCCTACAACACCATGACCAGGCCGCCACCCACCTAACCACTATCCATCCCATCAACACTCCGTTCCCAGCAACAATGTTCTCCCTCCTCCACCTCATCCTATCCCTCTCCATCTTCACCACCACCACCACCCTCGCCACACCACTCACCAACCCCTCCAACCGCCAAATCCTCTCCCTCCGCCCACCCCCCTCCCCAAACCCCATCACAAACACCACCGTCCTCTCCCTCAAAACCCCTACACCCCCCACAGAGCCAATCTACTGCATCCGCAAACCCCGCCTCCGACACATCAGCGAACAAACCTGCGGCCCCATCCTCGCCCCCCTGATCGACAACCTGCCCGCTTCCTCCATCCGAAAACCCTACACGGCACCCATGACCTCCTTCGGCGCCAGCCCCTGCCATATCGAGCTGCGGAACAGTGAGCGCGGGTCTATCATCATGATCAGCGATTCGCAGGTGGGGCATGCGGCGGTGGCGGTGTTGAAGCATTGTGTGGGGGCGATGGGGGCTGGGTGGGGCCAGTTTGAGAGTACGAGTGGGTGGTATGTTTTTATTTACGGGGATCTGGTGTGAGGGGCTCTGTTTATGTGGGCGGGCGCTTGGATGGGAAGGGGGAGAGAAGGGGTGGGGAGATCTATTGTGACGGGGAGCGTTTTCCTTCGTTCTGCTGGAATGCGTGTTCGTTTTGGATGAGCGGTGTTCGTCGTGTCGGATCGAGTCATGTCACAGACGGATCATATCGCAAAATGGGGCGTATAGCAGCCGCTACGTCGGTGAAGGATATCATTCTTACGATTGTTGGGATGTTTACTGTGTAGCTGTTTATATACAAGGGACTCTCGACACAACAAGACATGGGGCCGAGGGAATACGCTAGCAGTTGATACCACCATATGAATTTCGTTCTAATGACTGCTTGGCTATCACTATGCACCTGGGTGGCCCTGCACTGTTCATGCCTCCGCCCTCCTGTCTCTTCATAGCCCTCCCCGCCCGGCCATTGGTCCCATGGGGACTCCACCACGAGGGGCCATTCCACCCCTGCCACGGTGATTGGGCATTCGGCCACGGTTATTCATCCCGGGTCCGCCGCGAACATTGCGTCCTTGCAAGTTAGGCCCCATCCTCCTCTCCAGAACGACGACTTGGCCCTGTGCTACCTTGATCGGACTGGCTTTGATGGCCTTTTGTAGTCCTTCGGGCTCTTCGAAGTCGACGTAGGCAGAACCTTTCTTCCTATCAATCTCGACCCTCTTCACCGTGCCGAACGCGGCAAACGCTTCGGACAGCAAAGGTTCTGTGATGCCTTGTGAAGGGTTTGCATGCTTGAGGAAAGCTTGCGTTGCAGTCGGGGTTACCGGTGGTGCCGGACTATGCTTCGATGGTGCCGATGGTGCATTCGAGGTGGGAGCAGCTGATGGGGTAGTATTTACTTTCGCAGACCCTCGGGAAGCAGCAGGCCCAGTTGGAGGTGGGAGGGTCGAAGGGGCCTGGGTCGAGGCTACCGGGGCTGCTGATGTAGCAATCGTGCTGCTCGCGCCTGGCGATTCACCTGTAGTGGCGCTATCTGTGGCCTTTGCATCCTTCTGCGGAGCAGGTGCTGTCGGTGTAGCATGAGCTGGACTGTTCGGGCTTGGTCTACTCTGACCAGCTGCCAAGCCCCGTCTACCGCCTCGAGAGCCAGGAGTTGCTCCGATACCTAGGTCGCGCCGGAGTATACTGGCAGCAGCGCTTGCGCTACCTCGTTCACGCTTTTTCTCCGCCAAAGGTGAATTAACTGCTGTTGTGGGAGGCGGCACGGGCGTCGTAGGGGCGGCTGTAGGAGCCTGGGGTTTGTTCGGCGTTGCCGTTTGCTTGTTGACAACTCGCGCAGCATCTCGAGCGGCCCTTTCCACCATGATCGCCTGTGCACTTCGCTTGTCAGGTGATTGGGCACTCATTGTCTTCGCAGGAGATTTCTTTTCAGAAGCGGCGCTTGCGGTCGCTTGTGGATCCTTGGTAGACTGTCTGGTCTGCTTGGTAGTTTTGGGATTGGTGATAGCTACTGCTGCTTCTTTGCCCTTATTCGCTTTCTTATCCTTTAAGAACTGGATCAGAGGTGTGGTGGTGATTTTCTCTTTGCTTCTAACATCTGGGGCGACTCGTTGATCGACAGTGGACACTTTGGGCACCGGGTTCGTAAGACTTTCCAGGAATTCGATGAATTCCGGATCTTGGTCAATGGTGCCCTGGCGGTTGTCTCGGCGTACCTTCGAATGTGGGATCTTCGGAAATGGCGCATACTCCACAGTGGCATCATTGAACTTCGTGTTACGGACTGCATCAGCAAGCGAGCCGATGTACTCTTGCTTCGTCATATTGAGGTAAGCTCGCGATGGCCTCGATGGTTTTGAAGGACTACGAAACGGTTAGATTGAAGCAAAACAGCAGAAGGGATCCTTACTCCTTGGATACTTTGCCAGGTTTATAGACAGCCCAATCAACCTTTTCACTGTTGACTCTCCACTCGTCACCTAGACTCGTCTCAAACTCCTCCTGGGTCAATCCAGGAGGCAGGCGACGGATGACAAGCTTGAGTCGGGGCATCGCTGAACGTGCTTGAGTTACAGGAGCTGGTTCGATGACCCCGTTTCTGGCCATCAATCTTGGTGTTTGGGCGGCCATGTTTGAATTCGATGTGAGTCCTCATCGCGGGACAAGGACATGTTCGTGAGTTCTACTAGCATTACACCGGCTAGCGCAAACGCGGCCCGTACCGCCGCACATGCCTGTTTCCAATCAGGGCGTACGACATTCGATCCCTCGATAACAGATATCCTTGTACCGATTGCTCAGAAGTCACGATACAGCTGTCACGTCGAATCAACAATTATGGTCCACTTGCCCCGGTCTTGGTGGCTGCTGTGCGCCCAGTATTGCAAATGGTTTTACACTACTATGCGCCTGCAGGTGCAGTGGGACGGCCCGCGTTCAGGCTAGCCGTTCTGACTCTGGCGGCGAGAAAGGGATCCCTAAGAAATGGTGGAGGTACGACAATGTTAGTAATTACTAAGGAGCTCCTTTCCCATGCCTTCCAGCAAAGTACCCCAGCCGGGCCCAGCGAAGCTAAGTAAGAGTTCGGGTCCGGATGAGTGGCTCCAATGTGCCCTGAACAACCAGTACCTCCCGGAAGCAATCATGAAAAAGCTATGCGAGATCTGCAAAGAGTTGTTGATGGAAGAATCGAACATACAGCCCGTCACTACGCCCGTCACTATTTGCGGTGATCTTCACGGTCAATTCTACGATGTTCTGGAGCTGTTTCGCGTTGCTGGCGGTGTCCCAAGCGATGAGAGACCTGAGCCCTCCCCGGCTCCCACCGGCATTATCACCTCGGCTGACATTGAACCTCCCACCGAGATCACCAATCCGAAACTGAAGAAAAAGATGCGTAAACTGTCCCTAAAAGATAAGGGTAGTAATGGCGCTGTCAGCAGTGGACTTAGTGAAGATGACGACGACGCCGAGGAAGAACAACGTGGGCGGAAACGTGGCAGTGCTCAAGGAACAGCTAGTGCACAGGGTGCAGCAAGCTTAGGGGTCGAGAAAGAAGGCAATACTGGCATCCCTGGCAACCAAAATTACATCTTCCTGGGTGACTTCGTGGACCGGGGGTATTTCAGCTTGGAGACATTGACCCTTCTGCTTTGCTTAAAAGCCAGGTAGGATCACCCAAAATCATTTCAGAAGGCACTTCGTACTCAATCGACATTCAGATACCCTGATCGGGTCACCCTCGTGCGTGGAAATCACGAGTCGCGCCAAATCACCCAAGTCTATGGCTTCTATGAAGAGTGCCAGCAGAAGTACGGCAATGCCTCGGTGTGGAAATGCTGCTGCCAGGTCTTCGACTTTCTGGTTCTTGGAGCCATTGTGGATGGCAAAGTTCTTTGCGTCCACGGTGGTCTGAGTCCCGAGATCCGCACATTGGATCAGATTCGTGTCATCGCTCGGGCCCAGGAAATCCCTCATGAAGGCGCCTTCTGCGATCTTGTCTGGAGTGACCCTGAGGATGTGGGTACCTGGGCTATATCCCCTCGAGGTGCTGGCTGGCTGTTTGGAGATAAGGTGGCTACCGAGTTCAACCACGTGAACGGCTTGAAGCTTATTGCACGCGCTCATCAATTGGTCAACGAAGGCTACAAGGTGAGCGAGGTCCCCCCTTAACGTGTATTGGCCAGCGTCAGTTAACATGTCTACGCTAGTGGCATTTCAACGACAAGTCCGTTGTCACCGTTTGGAGTGCGCCCAACTACTGTTATCGCTGCGGTAATGTCGCTTCCATCATGAACATGGGCGAAGACCTGCAAGAGCGCTTCACTATCTTCTCCGCGGTCCCAGACAATCAACGCGCTGTGCCTGCCGCCACCGGTCGTCGCAGTGACTACTTTCTATGAGCTAGCAGTCATTCGAGACGACGACGTCCAAGACCATCGGATATCCGACGTGGGAAATTTGCATAGCGATGTGTCATTTGGTGATACCAGGTGTATGGCGTATTTGGCGTGGATGGGCATGATCTATGATAACGAAGGCGTTGTGTACATTACTTTGAAGACCGTTTGGTCGGCTTTGCTACAACTCTCCCGGCCCATGAGTCGGTCTTATTGTACAGCGCTTTTGCATACATACACGGATGTTTTGGACGGCGACTAGAGCTTGCTGAGTAAGTCGGCATGAATTCTAATATTGATTGCGGGGAATCCTTCAGTCTAGAGTGGACGCCGCTCTCGATCCACTGATCACTAACTCAGGTTTTCACTATATACTAGTAGATAGTCATGTAGGAGCGCCAGTCCAAGAATGGTACGATTCTGGGACTCCATACCAAACCACTTGGCAGAATGGGTATGAACCTCCTAACGATCCCTCGCCGACCCTATCGCCCCTTACGCTCTCCCTGGGTACGACCGTGCACATTTCCTTCCCGTACTCAAGAAACTGATATCTCCTCAATCTCAAGGCCCTCACCCAGCCAGTCTTCTTCACCGCCTCCGCCCCTCTCACGGGCTCTCATGTCAACATCTCCCCCAAAGGTCTCCCCTCGGCCACCTTCACCATCTTCTCCCCCAATTCCGCTGCGTACATCGATACCACAGGCTCCGGATCCGAGACGGTGTCCCACATCTACGAAAACGGGCGCGTGACCATCATGTTTTGTTCTTTCGAAGCAAGTCCACGGATATTGAGATTCTTCTGCTGGGGAAAAGTGGTGGAGTGGAACGACGAGCGGCAATTCAAGGAGATGGTCGCAAAAATGGGGAAGAAGAAGGTGACTGGGGCGCGGGCAGTGATTCAATTGGAGATTTGGAAGGTGAGTGGATGATTTCTCTCATTCATAATAACCGTTCGTTCCATGCTTCAGCGGAGTGTGCTTGTTAGATGGGAAATCCGGATTGATGGGTGGAGCGTGTATGTAGGTCCAGACATCGTGCGGTTATGGGGTACCGTATCTCCCTTCGCCGTCATTGGAGGATGTCAAGGCCATCGAGACTGGAGAAAAGAAATACTTGGAGCTGAGAGATCGTGAGAGTATGGGACATTGGGCTTCCAAGAGAATCGAAAAGGGTGAATTAAGGGAGTATCAGACCAAGAACAATGCTTTTAGCTTGGACGGATTGCCTGGGTTTCGTATTGCGATTCGGGATTCTGGCAAGTTGGTGTGGTGGGTGAAGATGACTGCATGGGTAAGGAGAACAGGGGCGCAAATGGAAGCGCTTGCTTTGGGAATGGTCATGGGTTGTTTGATGTTGCTGCTGGCTCAGACCTCAGCATTATTGTAGAGACGTAAATGCAAAGTAAGATATGTAACAGACAATGAATTAATGGATATATACTATAATATGAGTAATTTGCTCTTGGCTGTCATGGTCATAAATTAAGAAGGCGTCGAGTTCCCACAACTTTGTCAACCCCACCAAACAATGAGGGTTTCAAGGTGCCTAGTTCGAACACGATGGTGGCCTAATAACTCGCACGGGTAACCTGCGAAGATTGTTGGCTTTAAGTCATGGAGATGATTCTCGAGGGAAGCAATTCTGCAGAGGCATTTCCACCATTGTGTGGCGGCATTGGATTACACCTGGCTGTCGTAGGGGTTGCGAGATGTGGGTAGACGGCCAACTTTTTGTTGGTTTCTGTGTCCGGATTTAGACCAAATAAAATGCTAGCGAATCCCTTCACAATTATATGATCACCATCACAGTCAACGAATCTATCACCGGTATCACGTCGCTTTCGGCATTGAACGACAGATCTCTTCAAATTGTTTCTGGCAGGATCATTTCACAACTACGTACGGATGGCTTTCTTGGAGAGTATCATGGTCATCACCACTACTGTACTCCGTACTCCGTACGGATACCTGATCACAATAATCGCGCTGAGTGTCCCGGACGGCAGAGGTCACTCAGAAATCACACCCACTGGCGCATGTATCATGTCTCGGCGCATAGAGCTTCAGAGGACGAGAGGATCGGCGGCGACGATTACCGGGATGTTACTGTATCTGGGCCTGGCCCGCTGTGTGATGGGCCAATCACGCTTCATGGCGCAACCTTCCGGCTTGTTGGAATCCCTGTCGATCTGTTCGCGTCTCAGAAGGCTGGCGCATGGAAAGGGCTTATCCTGCATGCTGTGATCTGACTTGCGTTTGCCCTTTGGGCTGCCTAAACTTAGCATTCGACCACTTCCGTCTTGCTCAGCTGGGTATTCGCGGTGAAGAGGCAACCGGCAGCGACTGGGTAGCAGCATCGAATTTCGAATGGGCGGTCAGTTGGCACTCATAGCGCTTTAGAGGAATTAATTGTCCGAGATCAGCACATCGGGGGACGGGTGGAGACACTATTTACTATTAGAAGCTTGCCAACAGTGAGATCTCATGTGCCAACAGGGGTCCTCCACGTCGGCGAAAAGCCTCATGAGCTCTTAGTTGGCAACGGAGGCTCGGCCCACTGCAGTTCCAGGCGTGGCATTCTCTGCGGTCGGATTCCCTGGTTATAAAAAAGGATCGGTGTGAGACCATTGCCACCAGCTGTCAACTTCGTCAGTCCCTTTCCGACCGAATGCGACCGAAAGCAAAGGCCTGTCTGTACCAAGTAGTGGATGGTAGGAGTAAGGGTATCAAGCGACTGTCCGAGCGACATTGAAGATCTAGACAGTGCATGGACTAGATAAAGGTTCGAGAGGGGTTTGTACGATCCATTCGCGCCGTCCAGGGTGCCGTTCAGGCCTGGTATGTATCACCAGTTACCACACCTCCTGCAAGCGGGCAGTAAGACGGTGCAGTATCCCGATCAGAACACTTCAGAGGCCACTCATCACTCAACACTGACCACCCTCATGGTGCGATGCAGCGCTCCGAGTCAGACACAAATGCTGCAGGTGCTTACCGTACGGCTGAGTAATAATAACGTGCCTCTTTGCTAGAATGAGGTGGGTGCTTCTCGAACATTGCGATCAAGCAGCTATAAATTGCAGTTTCTCTTTTCACGACGCACTGCATGACTCTTGAAATGCTTTACATCATCGCACAGGCCTCCAGCGCTATTGACAGGTCGATGTTGCAGTCATCGATGGGTCGATAGGGCATCCATACACAGTTGTAACGGCCCAAAAGTGTTCCATGTTCGCTTAAGCGACCAGTGGTATCGAAGGCCCGTCGAAAGGAGCCTCATAAGTCTCGAAAAGTCCAGACGCCCCATAGAGGTTCCCAGGCTCGTCAGGCAAGAGATTCGCTCGGGTGACTCTATCGCTTCATCCAGATCGCTGTTGTCTGACTCCTTTGCACGATTCACCTCCTGGACCAAGGCAGCTGACGATCAGCCCAAGTAACCACTGGATGACTGGAAGGTAGTCAGAGGAATAGAGTATAGTAGTGTAGGCTGTGTAGCGCAAGGAACGAGAGAAATAAAGGCGTTGGGAGCTGAGCCCCTAATACGCCGGTTCGCGCCGCGCTAGCAGGGGGCGACGGCTGCTGCTGTAAAGTAGCTCCGTACTGTGTCTGAATCGGATACTGCAATAGTACATAATATTCCCAGCCATCCGCTCGCACACCTCCCTTTCACTTTCCCTTCCTGCTCCAAGCTCTCCTAGAGACCAATCTTCGCACAAAAACACCAGAACGCAGCCGCCTTCTCAAAGTCTTTGATTTGGATCTTTCGCTAGATCCAATCACCCTGACGTACCACATCGTCAATATCAGACCGACCACATGTCGAGAGAACACTACAGCTCTTCCCCCTTTTACCTCCTTCGACATCCCGAAGCTCCAAGGCAACGCCCGACCGCCTGCCTTGAACCCATAAGCTATCATTGTCCCGACCGGGGCAAGGCACCATAGCGTGCTGAAGACGCAGAACCCATTTGCAACATTTCGATGCGACCTTTCCTTCAAAAACATGTACCATTATTCCGTGCCCCCGTCGGGCTACGTTCGATACAGCTTCAACAAGACTCCTACGAGCTCCCCCTCGTCCTCTCCATCACCGGATGACCGATACGCATATTATGTGCCGCAATACAAGGCAACACCCTCCACCTCGCCCAATGCAAAGCGACATCTCCGAAAGGAGAGCCACTCTTCCCCCCGAGGCCCGGCAGGATGGCATTCTCCAGCTCACTACCATTCATCTTCGTACTACGCGACAATGCCAGACTATTGGTCGCCGCCGGCACAGCAGGTTCATGTGAGTAATTTTGGCCACGCCGGCAAAGAAAAGGCGCGACGCTTTTCGCAGTCGGGACACCACCGTGGCGGTGGCAACCACAAACGCCGCGCATCCGAGCAGCAGTCGCCGACACAGCGTATCATTGTTGATACGTCTGACGAAGCAGAGGATTCGCCTCCGCCCGTCTACATCCACATCAAGCCGCAGACAGCAGCAGTCGCGTCGGGTTGCCACCACACTCAGTCAAGACCAAAGTACGCCAAAGCTGATCCGCACTTTTTCTACAACCAGGTTCCTGTCCGTGCCGAGAATGATGACTCACAACCTCAGCGGTCGCGTGCTCGTCGATCATCCTCCACGACCAAGCCCAGACCGACCCCAGTCAGACCAGCAAAGCCATCGCCACCGCCTCGCGAGGCAACTGCCGCTGACGCGGCCAAAGCCGGAATCCCTGCTGGATATTCGATCAAAAACTGGGACCCGACCGAGGCACCAGTCTTGCTGCTCGGCAGTGTCTTTGACGCCAATTCGCTTGGGAAATGGATCTTCGATTGGACGGTTTTTCACCATGGATCATCATCACCCATGTCAGAAGTCGCGGGCGACCTATGGCTATTGCTGATCAACCTGGCGGGCAAAATGAAGCGAGGCGACGAATGCCTGCCGCGGATCCGGGCTCCTGACAACCATGAGATGGTAGAGGACTTCCTCGAAAGTGGCGATAGGCTCTTGGGTCGCTTTAAAAAGCTACTCAAGGCGTGCGAAGAATTCATGTGGAAGGCTGCGAAGCGGGAAGGCAGTAAAGGATCCATCAAGATGGGGAAGAATAGTGGATGCGAGTTCGTTGACTCAATATTTGGAAGAGATCGGGAACTCGAGAAGACGGAGAGTTTGATGCAGAGTATCAGGCTTTGGAACATGCGGTTTGATGCAAATTGCGAGGATATTTTGAGGCGGCCCTTGGCTGCCTAGTACAGATACCCATATCATTGTCGTTCAATCTATTTACAACATCCACATTGCTCTCTGCTAAATCATGACATGACATGGATATGTCGTCCTTCCACAGTGACTCGTTGACGCAATGCACTCCGCATGCACAGTTTCCTTTGCAGCCGCCTTTAGCGGTTGGACTCAACATGATCCGCCTTGGTGTGCCTCACAATGCTTCAGTATCTGGGTGTGTTATCCGTCGCAACCTGGGTGTACAATAGCCAATACCTCGAAATGGAATTTGGTTCTATCGACTGCTTGGATGTTCCCAACAGAGAATTCTGGCCATTGGCAGCTGCTACGTCGGAAGCAAGTGCACCTGAGTGGCGCGTTCTGTCCACCGATGTCCGTTGGGAGATATCGGCGGTCCTGATGTCTGGTTTTGTTCTCCTTTAACCACCCATCTTGACGTCCTCCCCTTTCGCTCCAGATATCCACAGCACGTTATTACACCTGATCGAACCTATTAGCCTCATTCAAGAACTTCCACCCCAGCCGCGCGATGGTTGGGAGCCACACGTACCGGATCAACACCTGCCCCAAGGCTCCTTTGCTCTCCCCATCGATAAACTCCTCTGTGCCGGCCAGCTGGATGTTCATGTAGCTGTCAACGCTGACCAGCCGACCCTTGTACTCCGTTTGACCCCATTTAAGGCGAATGATGACTTGTTCGTTGACGCTGACAAGGTCATTAGTTTCAGAGCTGGGAAGAGGAAGAGGAAGAAGTAGTAGGCTGGATACTTACAGCGATTGTAGCATCGGCCGGGGATTTAAGGGGACAAATTGACTTGCGCTCATCTTTGCGGATTGGGGTGCGTCGAATCGTAGAATATTTGTGTTTGACAGCGGTTCTGATGTCTGGCTCAGTGCGCTACTACCTCTTGCAAAAGCGGTCTGGACTCTTGGCAGTCATATTGGCTAGCACCACATAAGCTTGTATTGCAATTTCATGCTAATACTGATACATTACCCAAGGCATGTATCTAGCAGCTGTGTAGTAATTTTCTGACAATACTTAGAACGTTTTCCTATATCGAAGTATCAACAGTCAATCATTAGGGATGATTTGGCAGGACTCATGATTTCAAAGGCTTTTGCAAGAGCTAGTATTCTCAGCCCTATTCCCAAATGACGTTCCCACCATCTCTACGCCTATTTGAAATCACAACAACCATTTCTTAGATCTTTTCGACTGATCACCAATTTCCAACTCTGTCATTTCCGAACTAGCAAGACCGGAGTCCATACCTCAATCTACCAGGCTGTCATTGACTTGATTCGTCTGCCATCAGTACAGCTCGAGGCTCACCGACAAGAACCTCTCCTCACTCTCCTCCACACAAGCCCTGCCCTTCCAGATAATCCCCCAGAAGGCCGCCCACCATGCCTCCCAAAAAAGACAACGCCCCCAAAGTCAAAGCCTCCGCGGCCAAGATCGTGGAGGACAAAACCTTCGGCATGAAGAACAAAAAAGGCAGCAGCGCCAAAAAACAAATCGCCCAACTCACCTCCCAAGCCGCCTCCGCCAAAACCCCCGAGCAAAGACGAAAAGACGCTGAGAAAGCCCAGCGCGAGAAAGAGAAGGAAGCCTCCGAGCAAGCGAAGCGGGAAACCGCGGAGCTATTCAAGCCCGTGCAGGTGCAGAAAGTGCCGTTCGGGGTCGACCCCAAGACCGTCCTCTGCCAGTTTTTCAAGCAAGGCCACTGCGAGAAGGGGAAGAAGTGTAAATTCAGCCATGACTTGTCCGTCGAGAGGAAGGGGGAGAAGAAGAATCTGTATCAGGACACGCGGGAGGGGGAGAAAGAGGCCGAAGAGGATGAGCGGAAGAAGGACGACATGGCCGATTGGGATGAAGCCAAATTACGGCAGGTGGTGACGAGTAAACACGGGAACCCCAAGACGACGACGGATAAAGTGTGCAAATATTTCATCGAGGCTGTGGAGAATGGCAAGTACGGTTGGTTCTGGCAGTGTCCGAACGGCGGGGATAAGTGTATGTATAAGCATAGTCTGCCGCCTGGGTATGTTTCACCCCTTTTTCCCTTCGTGGAGGGTCAGATCATTGACTCGATCATAGCTTCATCCTCAAAACCAAAGAACAACGCGCCGCCGAAAAAGCCCTCATGGACAAATCCCCGTTGAAAACCCTCACGCTCGAAGACTTCCTCGAATCAGAACGCCATAAACTCACCGGCACCCTCACGCCCGTCACCGAGGAATCCTTTGCCCTCTGGAAGAAACAGCGAGTGGATAAGAAACAGGCGGAGGAGGAAGCGAGGATGGCGAAGGAGGCAACGGGCAGAGCAATGTTCGAACAAGGCGATTGGGGCAGTGACAGTGAAGAGGAGGATGATAGTGATGATGGTGATGAGGAGGCAGGGGCAGAGGATGACGAGGAAGGAGATGATGGGTGGGACATGGAGGAGATGAGGAGGGAGACGGAGAAGGTAAGGGAGGAGGAGGAGAGGGAGAGGATCAGGAAGACGGGCGGACAAGTGCGGATGGAGGAAGGGGAGGAAGATGCCAGGGGTGATGTAGCGGGCGACGAAGGCATCGGGGTCAAGGAAGTAGTGATGAATGGATATGCTTGAAATGGATAATGATAGCCTTTTATGCGCAATCGATTTAACGATGGTCATGGTAGTCGTTCACGCTTGTAGATGAGGATGCATAGAAGAAGGGAAAGAAAATGCCAGCTCGATTCCTAGCTATGGTCTCAACAAAACAGAGGAGTCCATTGTCCAAACGCCATATCCAGTTGTTCCAGCCCACTCCTTACACCTGCTCTTCACACTGAAACATCGCTATCGTCATCGCCATAATTGAAGACGCCCCGTTCGATAGGCCGATAGTCCATCAACCCCTCATAATTGCCTTTGTAGCCCAAAACCGCGCACGGAAGCACAATCATTGCGCTGATAGCGGCGATCAACCGCGTCGTATCCTATGGCCCATGTCAGCGAACACACCTGCACGGCAATCGTGATATCGACTGACATGCTGCGTGATGAAGATGGCCGTCAACGCCATCGCGATTGTCAGGGGCAAGAAGACGAGCAGGATGCGCCACAGGGTTGCGGTCCTCCGGTTCGCGAAAGGTCTCAATTTGGCGTTCCAGTAAATCGACAGGAACCAGCCACACAACCAGACCGTCGCGACTCGTCCGCTGGGGAAGGCGGTCAGAGCATGGTGGATCTCCCAGTATCGATCGCCGTGAGTCGAGACCTCGGATGTCATGCCTTGACAGATTGAAACGTCGAAGAACATGCGTGATGTGCGCTGGAACTCTGGTACGGCGCGCCATAACTGATCCATCATGGGTTGGACAGGCCGGCAGACGGACAGGAAAGTCGACTTGGGTGTGATCATGAACAGTTTGCAGAAGAGGAAGACTTCGGAGCTGTATCGACACGTCAGCACATCATATACAACAGTGGACAAGCACTCGATACTGTTGATAAGCACATCGAGGTATCGAATGTGACGTCACGTGTACTCACAATATGCCACCGGCCAAGCCGATCCCATTCCAGGCCGCGTTGAAATCCCAACCGCTGCGAACGAAGGGTTGGGTGATGCAGAGCAGAGTGATCGGAAACATGCTCAGGATTAACGTAACAGCCCATGTGGGCAGGATGCGAGGGAGGATTGGATAGGCCAGGTCCACGTCACCAAGGAACAGGCCATCGGTACCTCGATGGAATACCAATCGGAAGGAAGAGAGAAACGGCAAAGGTATGAAGTTGCGTATCAGTTCGAGAACGGCAGCAAATCCGAGCGAAAGCATTACTGAAGCAGCCCACTTGTGAGCCATGTTGAATGTGAACGTGGTGGATCAAGCAAGTCAAAGCAATGTTTGTGTTGAATGCAGTGAGATGAGAACGCGAGAGAAAGACGACTCATTAGAGAGCACGCCATTGCGGGTCAAAGCCGAACGCCAGGTAGGACCGTGTGGCGGTTCCTGCACAGGCAATCGGCCGCACCTTCCAAGCATGTTGGTCCCACGCGCCCTGTATAATCGCAGTATCGATGTTGTGTCAACGGGGTATCGATATAGCGTCTATCGCTTACTGCCGACGCGACAAACGCCCGCCCCGCGCGTCTACTCATGTCCTTAGATCTGGCCATTCTACCAGCCCATACTTCCTCTACCCATCTCCACACACACAAAACCTCTCCTGACCCGCCAAACGTCCTTACCAGCCGCCACCATGATCTCAGACAACCAGCTATACTCCCTCGCCGTTTTCCTCGGCTGCATGTCCATGCTTCTCATCGTCCTCTACCATTTCCTCGAAGTCAACGCCAAAGAAGACACGCCCGCAAAGACACCAGCAGCTCAGAAGTCGAACCAAGCAACCACAACGGCAACGGGTCAAGGGATGAGGGCAGAAAAGGGAGCTACGAGACCCGGGAGCTCGTAGCATCAGGCAATTAGGACACTTGAACGATGGGCCTGAAAGTCTTTGCCTGGACAAATTCAGCCGGGTGCTGCATGATACGTTAGGGGTTGGACCACGTGGTTAGTCTAGATGGATGGCATGTGAGACAGTGTTGACGAGTCTAGGTTCTAGGCCGTTCAATCATGGAAGTTGAGGGAAGGGAGGAGGGCGTCTGTCACACATGGCGAAAGGGGGCCACGTATTCAACCACGTCCTTTCTTTGGTAGTGCTCAAGAATATGTCTGGGTGATCTAGCTATCAATTACAGTTCCCACCCGGCACGATAGCATATCCGTCACTACGACCGCTCAAGTGCTTGCTATGGTCAATTATGCATCATCGTCGTCTTCATCGCTCTGCTGTACTTTCTTCAGTGGAGTCACCGAGTCATCCAGCAAAGCATTCTTCCGCCTCGTCACGAAGGTTGCCCCGGTACGATCCATGCCCGGTCCAAGATTCCTCCTCCGGGCCTCGCTCGCTTCCAGGAAAGCCTCCGCCTTTCCCAGTTCCGTGTTAATGCCATGGGCCTTGTGGTAAAGTCTGGCTGGTTTGCCGCTCGATGTTAAGGGCATTGGATCCGGGCGCCCTTTAGCGTTTGAGATGATGGGAGCACCTGCGCGCTTGGCCGAGTCCCCAACATGGTCTGATACTTCGGAGTCTGACCGGAGTGAGGGACCGTCACCTAATTTCCAGGCGTAATCCGCAAGATGCCTCCGATCAATATGCTTTGCCCAGATATCTTTCGTAGCGTATTCAAGAGGTTGGCTTTCATCCTTGTTAGTGCCCTTGTTCTCATCTTCCTCGTCGTTCTTCCTTGCCTTGCCGCAGCCTTCCCACAGGCAAGGGAACGGTCCATCGTATTTGTCACTATGTTTAATGACATGCTTCTTCAGGGTTTCGAGGTTGTGCAGTTCCGCCGGACAATCTTTCCATTGGCATTTGTAGACTCGGTGGATAGGAGTAGATTGCTGAGACGATTTGGGTGACTTCCTTGGCCGACCCCTCCCGCGAGGTTTGTTCTCGGCGATGCTAGGTGATGGTGAAGGAACGACCACAGCAATTCCGTCGGCAGAAGCAACCGTATTGCGTAAGCCACTGGGCCGAGCAGGTGTCGTGTCAACCCTGGGTCTTGTGGGCATTATGGAAGGCTGAGGGGTTCCGGAGGACTTTCGTGGATGCTTGTTCTTGGCTCCTGGAGGACGCCCAACCCTTCGGACTCCAGGGGGGGTCGGTTGTGTTGTTGCTTTGGGAGGACGCCCACGTCTTGAGACTCCTGAAGAACCAGGGTCCACTGCCGCTGAGACCGCTCTACTTGAGCCTGTTTGGGGGGTTTCTGGGGCTGAATCCTGCAATGGCTTCGTGCCAAAGTTCAACCCCGAGCTCATCCATGATTTATCGACTTTGGACTTTGTTTGTTCGGGGTTCTCGGGCGCCCTTTTGCGCTGTGGACCCAGAAGCTTAGGAGATTGGGAGACAACTGGTGGTGAATATTAGCTCTGGGAGTCTACTATGGGACAAGCCGAAGATAAGCAACTCACGGGGAACGCCTGTCGTCGTGGCCACAGCCACAGACGGATCGACCTCCAAATCAGCCCTTGGTGTCATCTGAGCACGAGGCGCGGGTTGAGGAACATCATCTTGACCTTCGTCATCCGCATCATTCCCGTCGGCGGTACCAGCGGGTCTGACCCCTACAACTACAGGCCCAAGTGCAGGTGGCCCTCCAGGATCTACTAAATCCCATTTGAAAGTGCTGAGATCAGAAATATCAGTGACATGCTTGAAATTCCTCCGCAGTGGCTCGAGGTGATAGTTCAGAGGCTGCATTGTCGGATGTCGTCCCGCGGCAATAAGAACGTCTCGCACGATTGTCTTGGGGTTATACCGTTTTCTCTTTTTGGCTTTAGCCTTATCAATTGGTTGCACTATATGTTCTGAGCTGATAAGTTCACGCTGTTGCGTCGAATAAGATGGTGGAGGTGGACCTGTAGTAGGAAGTACTGATGGGCCTGCAGGAATAGGATAGGGAGCTGGAGCTAATGGTCCGTACGGAGGCTGGTACCCAACCGGACTATGTTGAGCTGGATTGAAGAAGGGAGAAGGCCCGTATGGGGGAAAATGCGGCGACTGCTGAATTGGACCTGGAGGTTGCTTGAATACCTGGGCAGCCTCGATTCCATTGATTTCATGGCCTGCTGTAGGAGGTCGCAGATCAGCAGGGACCTGCGTTTCTTCGTCCAGTCTCGTTACTTTAGGTGGTGGTGGGAGATCATCATCGGAAAGCTGTGATAGATCGACAATGTCGGATATGTTCCTCTTCCGTGCCATTTGCTGCTTTGTTAAAGGGACAGCTGGTTTGTCGTCGATCGGAGATTGTGTTGATAGAGCTTTGGTTTCAGGGGTGACCATCTGAGCCGTAGGAGCGCCATTAGGCTGCATATTTTCTTTCATTTGTGTAACGTTGGAAGGCTTGGGAGTCGATATGCCATAGCTAGATTCATTGGTCTTTGGTACTCCGGAGCCACCATTCAGTTGTCTCGCATTAGGACTTTGCCTGCTCGCTAGAGCGTTTTGTTGCCGTTGACGTACGCTAGTGCCTATGTCAGGGATAGCACCAAGGAGGGATCGCGCAAAGTGGCTCCGCTCAATGATAAGACCTTTGGCCTCGATTAGTTGACAAAGCTGCTCGAAGCTGGGATTCTGATTCAAGAAGCCCATGATCTGCTCGGCGGTGATGTTATTAGCTCTGCCAGCATTGATAGGACTCGCTACCAGAGTATTCTTTGCTGCCACAGCAAGATCCCACTTTTTGTGTTCAGGCCATGCAGTACCCCCATAGGTAGGAACCTGCACAGGAGCCGGCGTAGGTGTGCCTCCATTGAAAGATGGACCAACCGTCACAGATGGCGGCAAGTCATAAGATGGAGCTGTAGTACTGTGATGGACTTGGGGCGATGGCGAAGGTCCTGTCCCGCTGACATATATCACCTCACGGTTGGTAGTGTTTGGTAAGGCGTAGGGACTTCTCTGGACAGAGGTAGACGCCTGCTGCGGTGTGTGACTATTAGAATCAACGAGCGCTGGGTCGATAGGTGGGCTAGATTTCGAAGTGTTGACGTGAGGAGAAGAACCAGCTGCTGTCTTCGGACCTTTTGCCTTTTTGGCCGAACCATCCGTCTTATAGGGTCCTCGTTTCCTCCGTTGAGCAGGAAATTTTCCAAGATCGGGCAATACGCTAGACGACTTGCTGACCCCGTTAACAGACTGATCCAACCCCGGGCTGGGGCTGATAATTTGCCTGTCATCTGCATTTCCATTTGCTTGGCTCTGCTGAGATATGGCTGAGCCTGTAAGATCTTTTGCTGATAATGGAGGGATGGTAGGAGTGCTTCCAGCTGGCTGTGTCTTCTTTACTTGCTCCCAGATCTGGGAGAACAAAGATGGGTCCTGGGACTTGTAGTCCCGCATCTTCTCAATCATCAACTTCATCTCCGCGGCCATTTCCTCTTCTTTCTCTTTTGTTGCAGTTTGCGTCATAGCTCCATACGAAGTCTGCTGTGGCTGACCTTCCGAGACACGCTTGAGTGCCGCAGCTGCTTCATTAGCTTTCATCAATTCCTCAGCTTCTGCTGCTTTCTTAGCTCGCTCTGCTTCGGCGGCGGCAGCCTGACGGCGTTGATACTCATAATGGTTGAAAACGTGACTTGGGTCAACCGTTTTCGGGATCTGTTCATCCGGAGACCTTGGCGCCTCGCGGTCTATACGAGCGACGGTCGATTCCTGGTGCTTTCCTGAGCCACTTGCCGAAGAATACGGCTGCTGGACACTGGGCTTCGAAGTGGATGAAGTTGCAGAGCTGTGCCGCTTGTCTGCTGGTTGACCGGTGGCGCTTGGAGTCCGGTTTCCAGCATACGGGGTTTGTTGGGAAGGCTGTGACGAGCGGCTATATTCTTGCTGTCTGGACGTCGAGTACGCGTTAGTCAGAGAAGAGGTACTCGTGTTTGCGGTAGCTGCGCGATATGTGGGTACAGTTGGAGATTGACTGGCTTTCGGAGAGAAACGCGAATTGGGTACACTAGCACGGATACTCTGGCCACTTGCAGGTCGAACTGGCTGCGCGTAATACGGCCGTATCTTCTGTCGTTGATCATCGCTAGTCGCCTGGTATGAGCTGTGCTGTTGAACATCTGATGTTGCCGCATAAGCCGGCGTTGGATTGCTGTAGGTGGCACTCGTACCGTACTGCGAATATTGATGCTGCGTAGGAGCCTGGGTCTGACCCTGGCTCTGAGCTTGGCTTCTGGAAGAGTAGCTATCCCTCGAAGTTGCAGAATCCCGGCTATCCGACAGCTGTTGACCGTAACCGTAGGTGGCGTTACCTGCACCGTAGGCCAAAGAACCCTCATACGCCTGGCTCTGTTGCGATCGGTTGTAATTGATCAACTGCTGTAAAGACGAGCTGTCTCTTGGCCCCGTCGTCGAGTGGCGCGAACCTTGTCCCAGGCTTGACGCATGTGCTAGATTTCCGAGTGCGGTGGTGTCGACGGACGATCGAGGGGCATACCCATAGCCGGCTCTTGAGTCCTGATTTTGGCTTATCCCTCCGGCAACATCGTCATACCTTGCGTACGTGGTGGTTGACTGGTCCGCGGAAGTAGCAGTGGGTGGGTATGTTGACTGCTGGTGTTGGGGAGTGTATTGCTGCTGCTGCTGCTGCTGCTGCTGCGGCCGTGGGGTAGCCTGGCTGCTCGAGGATTGATATCCGTACAGTCCTTTTGAGCTGGCGGAGTTTTGATAAGAGTCCTGTCCACGCCCATCTTGCCCTGTCATCTCCTGATAGTACGGAGAGTAATTGTTGTACCCGTTGTTGTATGACATTGAAGGCGGATTGTAGCACGAGAAGCTGTTTTTAGGTCGGCATGTCCTAACGAAAGCGTGTGCAATATCCCCGATAATTCATCTCACATGACGCGCCATACCTGTGAATGATCAATTACCTTGAAGCTCAAGAGAGTTTGAAGTTCTCGATCGCGATCACTCAAGTCGCGGTTCACTTGACGCTAAAACTGCGTCGGTCTTGGCACTGCACAGGCTCATACAGTATCTGCGGTTTTGGTGTGCAAATCATGGTAGAGATCAATCCGGAGTGGCTCATTTGGGTTCGACATCAATCGCAACGAGGGCGTGCAACAATCGTCACCTCGATGTGAGAATTCCCTCTATCGACCTTTACTGTAAATCTGCTTCTCAGCTCACTCGAGGTCGCGGCTCGCTTGACGCTCGGACCAGCAGAGGCTTGGCACCGCACACATATGATCAAAAGATTTCAACTTCGAAGCAGTTTGCCCCGGAGGAAATCACCACCATCGCCGCGATGACGAAGATTAACACATGTACGTACGCTTTCACCTCCTCTAACTGTCCTCGCTGACTAGCAATCCCATCAGCCATCAACTCCTCACGGAGGAAGGCGCGAAAAGCGCACTTCAGCGCCCCGTCCGGCGTTCGACGAACTATCATGAGCGCACCTCTTAGCAAAGAGCTCCGAGACAAGCACAACGTACGTAATCACCCTCAGATTCCAATAATCGAGTATTTCCGCCACTCAAAAGTTTATGTTTGGGATCAAATCGTTGCTAATGGACGGTTCTATGACTGCAGGTCCGTGCAATTCCCATACGCAAAGACGACGAAGTTTCCATCGTCCGCGGCACCAACAAAGGCCGCGCTGGCAAAGTCACCTTAGTCTACCGCCTCAAGTACGTCATCCACATCGAACGCATCGCCCGCGAAAAGTCGAACGGCCAATCCGTGCCCCTCGGTATCCACCCCAGCAAAGTCATGATTACGAAGTTGAAGGTGGACAAGGACCGGGAAAGCTTACTAGAGCGGATCGCAAAAGGAAGGGTGGTGAAGGCAGAAAGGAAGAAGGCGGAGTAAGGGATGATGATGGGAGTGAAGGGAGCAGGGCTGTTCAATGAGACAGTAGTTTCATGCTTCTGGAGAACGGTCAGTTGCGAAGGGAATAGAAAACCAAATTTCAAAGTAGGCCCTGTCTGCCCTTTTCCATGTTGTCTGGATGAAGACTGGTTCATCTACGGAATGTCCTCGAAGGTTTTGAAGGAGCTGCGCTGCCGTATGGAAGCCATGCTGCAGGAACCATCCTTTGCATTGGTTTACGCGACTGCTGATGCTTAATCTATACCCTCAGCTGAGTTGTATCCTGCGGCTATTGCTGCCGGATCTTTAACGATGCACATCTTCCGCTCTTCACTCCTTTCTCAGCTGCACTTACCTTTTCTTCAGCTTGTATGATCATCCCCTTACAATATTCCTCACTGTTTGTGCCTGCGGTTCCTTCGGATGCATCAAGGTTCTTACTCCGGAGAACGGTCCACATTCAGTATGTAAAGGCAAGAAGCAACCTGGCACGTGTGTGTGTGGGTTTTCAAAGAGCAAACGAAAGAGTGAAGACGAAGCAATCGCCAGTAATATCTCCTCATCAGCCCTTTCGAAAGAATCATCAATGGTTGCCTGAGGTATACGGCTCGCGTAGATCAATCCTTCTTTTCTTCAAGAAAAGTAATCGCTGTCAAGGATAGTGATTTTCCTCGCCTGCAGACTTCGTCGGAGATTTCCATTCCCGTGACGACGGAGGTTTGATGGTGAGGGACATATGTTGAGGCCGGAAACGAACGGGCGAGCAACGTGTTGCAAGGCGCAGGCAAAGGTTGTGTGGAGCAGAAGGTGTTTCAGACCTTCTTGTGCAGGGTTTAGAACGGAGGATTATGAGTTGTGGGAAGGATTCCATTGCGCAAGTCTGATGTGATTGTTGGTGAGTTGCTGTTGGATACAGAAGCTCGCCTCAGGCGGGTGAGCATTTGGTGTACGTACTGTGCGTGGGTGGCTTCTGCGGCTGAGGTTCTGCTGTACCTGATACCTCTTCTTCGAGCATTGCTTTCGGAACCCGTTGGAAGCTTTGCCCATGGCCTCAGCCGCATTATTATTTGTAAGCCACCTACAGCAAAAGCTTCACGAATCAGACAACAAAAGCCTCCTGCATGGGATTTTTCGCACGTGACCACCCAGAGGGATCTAGTATTGGACATCATGTGCTGACGATATAATTGAAATCACTACATTTCACAGGCTTCAAACATTTCTCAAGGAACGACTGTGCTGATTGTTTTATAAGTGTACAAAGATCTCAACTAACAAAATTCCGTGCTTGATATCGCTGATCTTCGAAGCCAAAACCAAAAGTGCCTCTCATATGTATTACTGTTTCCACCCGATGTCATAACTTCAAGACTGCGTGTCTCGTCACAATGGCATCCAATTCTACTTGGTAGCTGGTCGAAATCGAGAGCCAGGACGTATTGTCATCGACGAAGCGGGAGTCGAAGTAACTGAAATAACGCCAGAAACTCGGCGGATGGCTTTCGTTGCTCGTCCCTCGATTTGCTTATCTTGCCGTTAGATCTGATCAACAATGAGTGCCGGAGCCTGATAAAGAAATGGAATCGTCGAGCGAGACTAAATACTCACGCATTGCGGACATAGCTCACCAGCTGAGCGAACCCACCCTTTGCAACGATGGTAATTTATGCACTGGAACGGTCCGGTGGATGCCATTGCGCTTGAGTTGGAGGCTTTGTCGAGCGCCGAACAACGCTTTCGTTGGAAACGTATGTCCTTGTGCGGGAGCTTTAGGTTGTTTCAATTAGTTGTCATTAATCGTCTGTGCAGCGTGGTAAGGCTGCGGACCTGACATTCAGCAACCCCCGGAAGACTCTCTACGTAGTGGAGGTGGTGCGGCCGTGTCATCGTGGGGAGGTTGTCCATGAGGACGTCCGGGGTTGATGGGCAAGAATGGAAGACTAGACTTAGTGCAATCGATTGAACCGTGGGAACAAACCAAGCTGATCCCGAATCGACAAGTGATACCAGAGGCGGAGACAGTCGAAGAATATGAATGGGAAAGATGATGAGAAGCTAGGAAGTAATCAATTTATATCCCGTGAAGGATAACCTCACTCTCTGGGCTGGCAAACTGGACATCTGGCACTTGCTCATGATGGCTTCTGGATTTTAGCTTGACACCCATGGTTCTACTTCTCATTGGTTATCGTTGGTATATTAAACTGACCCATCCACCACGAGGGAGTCTGAAGGAGAGGGTGAAAGGCACCATGGGAGTGGTCTAAGCCGTAGAAGAAGCTTTACCTTGAAAGGTGGGTCCCGTACAGCCTCTCGTACTCTTGAGCCATGATCTTCCTGCTGGGATTACTCCTCATAGCGTTGGTGAAGGAAAGAGCTTCCGGTCTGCGGTTGCTCCTGCCGTGACCGCTGTCAAGACTGCAGTTCGGCGCTTACGGGAGGATGCCTAAGATACGGTCCATTGCCAAGGAGTAGAGCTTAGACCATCTGTTCGTCGGCTGCGACGCCTGTCGGCTTGTCGACCAACACCTGTAAACCGCCGTAACCGCAGGTTGCTGCCTCCTCGACCTGAACGGCACTCAACGAGACTGTCATTGTGCAAACCTTCGCAGGTCCGACCAAGCGTATAGCCTCCGAGTGGTTCGCTTCCCAACAAACAAGTCCGGGTCAGACGGGCGATGTGACTGAAAAAAAGATGGATTGAGTCAGTTGGAGCCTGATGTACGTGCTGTCATTCGTCGAGTTGACGACCTGGAGCGCCAGCCGCAGACACTGCAGTCCCTCCCGGGGCGCAAAACCGGGTAATGGCGGCTTCATCTCCTAACGCGAGCACATCAGCTAGCCGAAGGCCATCTGCAAGACCTAACTGGATGAAAGGCCTGCCATAGCGAGCTTGCCGTCAGCCGCACTGGCACTGGCGCGTGTGCTGGGGAAGGTCTCGAGAGAGGTGATCTCGATTCGAATAGACAGTTCATGTGAGCTTGACGTGGTCTGGAAGAAGAGCCGAGGACCAATTGCGACATCCACCAGTCCTTGCCGTAGCTGAATCTCCAAGCCATGAGACCACGTCCACGGAACTTTTCTCGATGACGGCGATACGCATTGCCCATTCTTGACAGGATCATTGAACAGCTTCAAAGGGAGGTGGTGCGAAGAGACGGACGATATTGAAGCAGACAAAACGAGAAGCTGACAGCCAATCAAAACATCGGCTTGTGCGGCTAAGTTTCACGCAGCACGAGCCGGAGGATGACGGTACAAGGAAAATGAGCTTTAGCTCATGACTCAGCCTTTGGATAATGAACCAGACAGGCACGACCAAACCCAGTCGGCTGCAGACATACCGTTGCGAAATACACGGGACAGGATGAGAAATGCAAAACTCCTCAGCCTTTTGCCGCATCAGAGCTTGCGGAGGCCGTTGGCACCGATATACGGGCGGTGCAAATATTCTCCACAATGACCCGGCAGAAGGACAGATTTCGCATTAGGGTATGTAGTAGCATTTGTCGATTCGTTCGACTCGCTTTGTGTTGCAGTATGGACGTCTGTCGACAATGGTGCAGCAGACGTTGCCAACCCTAGGATCCGTCAGGGATCCAAGTCTGATAGGCGTCAAATAGATTGTGAGATGGGTACCTTAGGTTGTCAAGACTGCACGTCCAGCATCCGTCCCAGGCCGTTTACTACTTGATGCAGCTGCAGTTCCTTTGACTAGGTACCCACGTCGGTGGCACTGATTCCACCCAGAATCCCGACTTCACTCATTGGGACGTCTTGCAAACGGGGAACGTCTTTGCGATCCTCAAGGATTGCTGTATTCTGCATCCGGCGACTGCTGAACCTCGGGAGTGTCACGTCTAAGAATACCGTGGACGGGAATAATGAAACTGGTGTGAAGGGTGGTCGTCATTCGTCAGTACGACGACCGGGAGAAGAGGGACTGGGACTAAAACAAAGTTCATGGGATGCTGCAAAGGCTGTGCCGCTGTTGTCGTGGGGGACGACGAGACAGGAGACAGGAGACATCCCACCGCACCCGCCAAAATGTAATGTGCCGAGGTCCATGGAAAGCTCTACGTACTCGCCCTCCGTACTCTACCCCAATCTTGGGACTCGCCACACGAATATCCAAGCACCAGATATACTGGCAATGTCCGAGAGGGTGGCCCATCGTCCTCGATCGTACATCCCAGGGACGGACGTTTATCCCCCTACGGATCCCTCATTTACTGTGTGACAGCTGGAGATAGCAATTCACAGGGGGCCATCCTCGTCCTCCTTCAAGGCGATCATCGTTCGTCCTATGATCGCCCGCTTACTCCTGCTTTTCTAGCAAGATGCACGCTGCTGCTAGCTCTTACCCATGCCATCACAGACCACTGTCCTCTACCCCTCACACACCATCCCGTTTTGCCTCGCGGTCAACCAGATCCCCGATGCCGAAAGCTTCCATTGAACAAGCATCCCTTCCTCGCCTTCGTTCCGTGCAGCACTCTACCGGCCCCGTGTCGATCATGGTCCACGGCCGTCGCCGCGAACCAGAGGCTCGAGCCCATTATTGGCCAACGACTGCTCGTCTCGAGTTGGACAGCTACCTGTGCTCATCACCTTATCTGCAGCTCGCCCCGGACGCTAGCCATTCAGCGGCCAATTGACGACATGGTCGACGGCATCATGGGAGCATGGGAAGCCTCCTGCAGCTCCGTACCGAACAGACCTTCAATCTTGCCTTATCGCTTGGGTTCGCTGTCCCGGGTCATCTGCCCCAGTGAACCTGAAGGCCACACGAAACCACCGTTGAGATGGCCGTCGACCGTTTGCGTTTGTCATCTCAGCGCTACAGCGTCGCCTCTGTGCCTACATATTCAATGCTTTAGCTCATCCTTCAAGCAGAGTACATGTCTCCCCAGACTCCATTCCCAGAATTACATTGGCACCTGTCACACGCGGATAGCTACATTCAGCTCCCTCGACCATCGCTGCCATCCGAATATACCTCTACCATTTGCCCATTTTGAAGCCCAAGAGCTCAAGGAATAGCCCGCCGTCGGTTTCTTGAGCCTAGTTATCCACCATACCCTTTGGATCCCAGCAACCCTCACGCAGGAGCTTCTCAAGCGCAATGGCCGACCCTACCGCACCCAGTGAAAAGCCCAACAACCTAATAACTGAGCAGTCACCTACCTCTCCAAGGAAGCGAAGGAGGCGAGCACCTACTACGGGCGCCGCTGACGATTGCTTTGCCTGTCAAGAAAATCAACTGAAGTGTAACCGACGGCGACCATACTGCACCCAGTGTCTAGATCAGGGAAAGGATTGTTCAGGATACAAGACGACGTTGACGTGGGGCCTCGGTGTTGCAAGCAGGGGGAAGCTTCGGGGGTTGTCCCTGCCGGTCGCCAAGTCAAAAAAGGTTGACGCCGATAGCGATGTCAAGACAGAAGGCAAGAAGAAGGGCGCTGGGCCCCAGTTGACCAAGTTGGGACCCACTCGTACAGATTCACAACAAGCGCCTCAGATCCAGACCTTTGAGGCCTCCAACCTTGCCTCAGCTCCGAGTAGTGCGACGACGACGACCTTCAACTTTGTCAATATTGATCCAGCTTCATCGTCTGCGAACTCCCCAATGCGTCCACCGCCGACTGCTGATTGGCGCACATCGACAGCCGAGACGAAGAGCCATCAAAGTCGCAGAGGCACGAAACGCGCCAGGCGACACTCGCTTCAGCCGCTGCATGTTCCATCTGTCAATGGCTTCAGAGATCTAGAAGGTGTACCAATGACAGCCAGCGCTATTGTTGGGTATGGAGTTCGCGATTACGGAACCTCGGTTCAGTGCTCGCCTATGACCCCAATCTTCCCTGCCTACCACGCCGTATCTCCTACATTCAAGGAATTTTCGCCTCAATACACCGTGAGCCGCAATCCTGGCGACAACAGTTATATTGCGAACCACGAACCTCTCAGCTGGCATCGTGGTAGTTTTAGTTCCAGCATGAGCTCTGATCAAAGCAGCCGCGATTACTGCGAGGATGATACGTTTTATGCTGACCCTGTGGTCTCGAACACACTGGACGATCTTCTGTCTGACCAGCAAGCTGGGCAACATCTACCAACTGTGATGCCCCCGGTAGGGGGAGAGACTCACAGCGTACCAATTGACAAGATGTCACTGCATCGCAAGCAGCCTCTTGATCTGGTTTCTGACGATTGTGGTGCTCATTCATTACCAAGCTTGGCGCTGTCTCTCCCCTCGTCGTCTCTAGGGACGTCTCAATCCATGAAATTCCTCATTGAGTACTATGAGAAGGTAATCTCTCCAGTCATTGTCGCATTCGATGGCCCAACAAATCCATACCGGTCCCATATATTGCACCTTGCCGTCCGGAGTGAAACCCTGCAGCACGCTATTGCAGCATTGTCAGCGAGCAATTTACGGATCAGAAGGGGCCAGGATACTTTGAGTCGCCCAAGGCATAGGATCACCGACTCGACCTATGGCAATTCAGTGCGCCAATCGGCCTTGGCCCACAACATGCTGGATGGCGGTGCACATCAATTACCACAAACTTCGCCCAATGAACCATCGAGCGAGGAGCTTTTCCATAAGAGCGCGTCAATCAAAGCATTAAACCAACAGCTGGCAGACCCGAATCGACGGTTGGATGATTCGGTTCTGGCTACGCTCCTTATGCTATGTCTCTACCACATTTGTGATACTGGTGTTGGGAAGTTCAAAACCCAATTTGCTGGGGTGAAGAAAATACTTGCAATGCGCGACAACGCCGCAGGGGCGGATTCTAAGGCTACCAATTGGCTGACAATAATGTTCACGTGGTTCGATGCTATGACTGCCACCGTCAACGATCGCGAGGGCCAGTTCATGGATGACGAAACTGAATGGTCTGCTTTCAATGGAGACAAATGGGCTCTGGAGAACCTTGCCGGCTGTGATGGGAAGCTCTTCAAGACGATGGCCAAACTCGGTCGTCTGAACCTACTCAGCCAGAACAAACCCGTATCGGAAAGTCGCCGTCGCAGCAGCCTGCCGAAGCCACAGCCAGCGTCTTTGAGTCCAAAACCGCAGGATTTCTACAGCATGAACTACAGTCGCTACGACGGCAACGGTTGGTCTACATTCGTTAGTGACGACGAATCTCGATCAGATGAACGTGGCCCTCGAAGCCAATTCTGGAAAGAATGGTCCGAGGTTCGCAAAGAGCTTCAGGAGTGGAGCCTGGGTCCGCCCACGACTGGCCCCTTGAACTCGGCAGCAAATCGAGGAGATCGGCAGGACCTGTCTCACATCTCCGAGTCTTTCCGTTACTCGGCGCTCCTGTACACAGAGAGACTGGCATACCCACACCTGCCTTCCTCACATCCAAATTTTCAGAGCCTAGTCACACAGGCTTTGTTTCACATCTCGAACGTGAGATCGGATGTTTTTCTGCTTTGGCCCTTATTCATCACCGGTACTGAATGCGTCAGCGAGGAAGGCCGGCATCTGATCCGAGAGAGGTGTCTGAGCATACAAAAGGATTCAGGCTTTTTCAACAACATCTCCGGATTGGAGCTCCTGGAAAGGGTATGGCGGGATGATGCGACGATCGATGGGCTTGGGATAGGGACTGGGGCGGTGATGGGTGTGGGTGAGCGGGCGAGTACCGGCCCTCATGGGTTCAAGTGGAGGAAGGCCATGGAGAAGGTGGATGGGGAGTACATAGTCGTCTGATGGACGCTTGGGGATCTCCTTCTTACAGCATATCTCGGTCATTTTTCTTCTGCAAACACATGGGACAGCAGCATTCGGCAATGCGACTAGGATAATGATATACAGGGTTCTTAAATGCCTCTGAATTGTTTCCATGTCACGGTGTCTCCTCAAGCCAACCCTTGGAATCTTCGACATCCAAATCGTCACCCCTTGCTATGCATCACCAATGTCTCCGACACGACAAGCTATCCTACATCAATGACTCCACATCATATCGTTCACAACACCTCTCAATGCCCCCACAGCATCCCTCCTCCCTCTGCCTCCACCCTTCAAACATCAAGACCCAACCCTCCCAAGCGCAGCCTCGAACCGATCCAACTCCTCATCCTTGTCCTTCGCATCATCGAACACCATCGCCCAGCGCTCTTGCACCATCGTGACAGGCACAGCCGTTGATACCAATGGCTCCCATCTATTGAGATCTCCCTCATCGTCGGATGATGAGGGCCAGTGGTCTTCGAAGTCGAGATCGGGTGTGCGGATAAAATCTGCTTCTTCTCGGTCGTTGCTGTCTGAATGTTGTCGGTGGTGGAGGCGGGTTGGAGGGTTTTTTGCGAAGGAGCTTGCTTTGGCTGCATGGCTGATAGGAGAAGGAGATGCGGATTGGCCTGGTGATTGAACATGCGTTGAAAGATTTGGATTGTCCTTTGCGGCCTTCATTCTGTTAATTTGATTGATGTTGTCCGCGATGGTTGGGGATCTCGGCGCTGGAGATCGTTGCTCAGGTCGGGCTCGCAATGTGATGGCATCACGCGGGGGACCTGGATTGATCGCCGGAATGCGTACGGAGGGGCAGTCGATGGTGGTGACAGAAGCCGTGGAGTCGGGGTCTCGATATACAACTAGAGCTTGGGTTTGGTGTTCTGGTGCAGGGTGGGTGTCGATTGGAGCGTTGTCTTCTGCTCGCGTTTGCTCGTCGCTCTCACTCTCGATATAGGACCATAGTTCTGGAGCATTCCATGGGCAGTCGCCGTCGTGATCTGGTGCCCGGCTCTTCAAAGGGTTCCTGGGCTCTGTATCCTTTACCGTGTCTTTATCGATGGGGTAGAAGTACACCCGAGCGAGGAATCGCAGAACCTGCTTGGGGGCCTGGTGGAGTAAACCACTGAGAGAGAGGTACAGGTCGCAAACTCCTTGAGCAAGGTCTGCAATGATCTCTGTTGCTGTGACGGTGTTGAGCGAGATGGCAAACGTTGTGACTGGAATGAAAATCCGTGTCCATAGCAGGTCGGCCCAGATTAGGACAACAGCAAGGTAGCCAAGTAGAGATATGGACTGACGTAGGAGTCTACCAATGACTCCCAACGATGAGAAATCTGGAAAAGAGAGACTACTGGTAGATCAGTCTGCCTGTAGGAGGTCTATGGTGTCTCCTACTAGACTTACAGAAGCATTCCGAGAAACAACAGTACACACAAAAAGCTTACAACATTCCTTGTCGTCATCGTACATTAAGTGCCACAATTCAGCGAGACTGGCTCTCAGCATTCAGATCACGAAGTCCTGGTGGGATTCGGGAAATTTCAAAGAGCTGTAGGGTTCCCATGACGGAGGAGCTGACTGGAAGATAAGAAGAGAAGCTGCTTGCTCCAAATCAACAGAAAAGATTCTCTCCACAATTGTTGTGTTGAAAGTGATGTGATTGACTTAATCCAAGTACCTTGGTAAAGTAATAAGGTATCTTACTTAGGTCCTCTTAGTGTCTAGTGCAAAGAGCATGTCTGCTTCTTACTGAGCATCTTCGAATCACGGCCTCCTGTGTCCCAGGACATAGCCATTTCTCGCTGACAGTCCAGTCCACTACATCACACGGGCCAGAAGGCGATTGAGCCATGCCGTCTAATGGGACGACCAGTGGTTTCAACAATCTCGTCAGTCTGGGCCGCTCAAAGACACTCCCCAAGGAACATTCTGGTTGTTGGCATATTTAAAAGCACTTGGCACGTGGACTGTGATAACTTTCGTGTAAGAAGAGTCCGTTCACTGCCCAAGTGAGATGGCGACGAACCAGGAGACAAGTAGAGTAAGAGAACGAAAGTATTGTCGAGCTCAACGCAGCGGATTCCCACTTAATCCTGCATGACGACAGAGCTACGGAGTAGAGCCCAGACGTTAGCTACAGCATACTGAGCTCGCTCAAGACATTCTATGGCGAGGAGCAACAACTCCTGATCCCGGGATACATTACCGAGAAACTCGAATGAGATATTCGAGTAAGGGCAAAACAGACGCAAGGAAACGGTCTCGGAACAAGCGCGTCAACCGCCCATGAGGCTGGCAGGCAACACAGCATGACACACATACCTCCACTGCAAGCCCACTCGAACACCCTGACGGTACATCAAGTAAGATAAGAGCACGAGTCAGCCCGTGTAGAAGCACAAACTAAGTAGAGGATCATGACTGGTTGTGATCAAGGACTTTCGCTCTTGTCGCTCGGTAAGGATCTCTGGCCTCTCCAGCGTGTGGTCGCCGAAGCTGACAGTACTTAGACGGCCGAGGCGTCAGAGGTCATCCTCCCTCTACATCCTAGACCAAATCATGCATTCCGCCAACACCAAAGCGAAAAACGACCCGCTCCTCAAACCCTTTGAATAATTCGACATGATAGGGGGAACAAGTACCGGCGGATGTCATATCGTGAAGAACAAAGCAGGCCCGATCGCTCGCTGACATGCACAAGCATCCTTGCAATAATGCTTGGACGCCTAGGTTTGACCGTCCGCGAATGCATCAATGCCTACATTGGGCTCGCCGACCGTGCTTTTACAAAAGAGCATCATCGAGTCAGCTGGAAGGGGAACGTCCCCTTCCGCTGCTACTGAGGGTCGCCGTGGAGTTACATTTCGCTCTATAACCCCTGCTCGCGGTGAGCAGAATTGTTCAGACGCTTCGACTTGGCGGGTTAAGCACTCAATACCTCGACTGCCGGCTAAATCGGATGCCCTGCCAATGTATAAGACTACAGGCTTAGTGTCCGGGTTTTTCTGCTCACCGAGAGCCCTGAGACGGCGACCCCAGCAGCGGAAGGAGTAGACCATGGAGTGATTTGCTTCAGAGTGGAAGCGTGGAACGTCTTGGGATTCCAAGTCCATACCATAAGTGCATACTCTTTCCTCGGCTACTTCATCATGACAAACGACAAGGTTGTATGTTCTCCATCTCTGTCAGCATTCCATACTCATCTTCGTGACGTGTATGCTAGTATGCGAAGTTTGTATCCCTTCGACTGGTGGGGTGGGCATCCAATACCTCGACTGCCAGCCAAATCGGAGACCCCACCAATGCATGGGATAGAGCATCTTACTGTTTTGGCAGCTTTGGATTTCGATGAGGTTCCTCCGTGAGGAGATCGACGTCCCGAAATACCTTCAGGCTCTGTGGTCGACTCTACAAGAATAGCAGACGAGTTGGCCGCGTCAATCGTCGTGTGAACGTTCCTGTGAAGATCTGAAAGCCTTCCGGACAAGACTTCTCTTCCCGTCCACCATCAAGCTATAATGGAGTAATTCTCTTCGAACGTTGCATTGTTGTGCTACATCAATATTATCTGCCTTGTTCCTGTTTCTGATGAGTTATTTCAAAAGACCAAGAGGTTTTCCGTGCTTGAGAAATTTGTTGAGGGATGATTATTTGCTGAGATGTGACTCCGGGCTTTGCGGGGGCACCCGTCGAACACCCGGTGGGATGCTGCCACGCCTAAGGTTAGCATCTGCTACATTTCGACCAGAACGGCCCGCAAAGACTGCAGTATGACTTCGTTGTACAGATACTGGGGCCGTGGCACACGGTACGACGTACGGGTGAGGAGGCTCGGTGCACCCGAGGTAGTCGAGGCTCACCATGTACCCCGAGGAACCTGCATCAATACACAGCCGTGCGGGGTGCTCATGCGACCAGCAGCCTTCCGTTTTCCGGCTAGATATCTACTGGGCCGGCTGAGGAGTGCCCCGATAGATAAGCTATGTACGTCGGACGGACTCGATCCGAAAGAGAAGGCGGCGGAGAGATTCTCTTGGCAACTCTCCTTGGCATCGTCCCCTATTGAATATGCATCGTCACAACATCAACCCGCATCGCCGTCACCTGTACCCAGAGTCGGAACCCGATCACCAGATCAGGGAGCTCATGTACAAACCTTGAAGATCGTCACTTGGCGCCCAAGGGCCTGCATGTCGAGCTTGGTCGCAACCGGACGACCGAGGCACATTCCAAACGTCATGTCAAGAAACATGTCTCTATATATTCATATTCTCGCCCTCTCTTTTGTATTTTTAGTCAAATTTCACAATATTCCTGCTCTGTATACCCATTTTTCCGAACCACATCCACCATGAAACTTCCCACCCTTCTCACCGTCGCCTTGGCCGCTTCTGTTCACGCTCAAGTCGAGATGGACCGTCTCATGAGGCTCAAGACCGATCACTGGAACAGCATGAGGGCTCAGGGTGTCTTCAATCGATACGATAATGCGCGCCTGGGAGCTGCTACCCCTGTTCCATGTGTCAATGGGAAATCCGGGCCATACTCTTGTGACAAGGTCGACATGCTTTCTTTCTTGAGTCACTCACAGCTCGGATCTTCCACCAAGGAAGGCAACGATGTTTGGGGTAAGCAAGATCCAACCCGGTATAGAATGGCTTTTAACATTCCGCAGGATGGACCTCACCCGATGGTCGGGAGTTCGGCGCCGTTGGCCAGACTGATGGCACCGCCTTCGTCGAGATTGACAAGACGGGCGCTTTGAAGTATGTTGGCCGTCTTCCGACGCAGACAGTCTCATCACCGTGGCGTGATATGAAGGTGGTGAATGGGTACGTGTATATTGGATCCGAGGCGCCCGATCACGGACTCCAGGTTTTTGACATGCGCAAAGTGAGATTTCAGACCGTACCCATTCTGGTATATGTTCTTGACTGACCGGCTGCCACAGCTCTTGTCCGTCAAAGGGTCCCCCAGGACGTTCAACATCAATAATGATCTGACCGCTTGGTACCGTGGTTTCGGATCCTCTCACAACATCGTTGCGCACGATGAGAAGAACATGGTCTATGCCGTCGGAACATCTCGCAGCTCCAGCTGCAAAGGCGGACTCTTCATGCTCGACGTATCCAATCCCGCCAACCCAACATCGCCCGGCTGTGTCAGCCAGGACGGCTACGTGCACGATGCGCAATGTGTCGTCTACAACGGCCCTGACACCCAGTATCTTGGCAAAGAGATCTGTTTCAATTACAACGAGGACACAGTGAGCATTCCCTCCCTCGGTCGTTGCCAGAAGCAAAAGATCCCCCACGTAAAAGCGTCACCAGCCAGCTAATAAATACCTCTCTCACCAATCCAGCTCACCATCGTCGACGTAACCAACAAGCAATCACCCCGCCAAATCTCCCGCACCCCCTACGTCGGCTCCGCATACACGCACCAAGGCTGGCTGACCTCAACCTCGGACATGAGCTTCCTCCTCCTCGACGACGAACTCGACGAACAAGACGGCACCGGCGTCGCCGCAAACGGCCGCACAACAACCTACATCTTCAACATCACGACCCTCGCCTCCCCGCTCAACACAGGCTACTACCAATCACCCGTCAAATCCATCGACCACAACCAATACACCAAGGACGGACTCTCCTACCAAAGCAACTACAACAGCGGATTACGGATCGTGGATGTGCGGAGCGTGGAGGCCGATCCCACGGGTAAAGGGTTCAAGCAGGTGGGGTTTTTCGATGTGCATCCGGAGGATGATGCCGAGGGTGGGGTGGTGGAGTTTTCGGGCAGTTGGAGCGTGTATCCGTATTTTAAGAGTGGGTATATCCTGTTGAATAGTATTGAGAGGGGGGTTTTTGCGTTGAAGTATACTGGGTAGGTAGGGATATGATGCGTGGTGGATTTTGAAGGGGGTTCGACTGTATGGTCTTTGGAGGAGGGTTTTGGCGAATTGGGTTTGCAGGCGTTCGGTTTGCTTGGTGTTGGGTTGTACGATTAGTCGAGTGGTGATTCTTTCTTTGATATATCACTCCGGCGCAGTTCATTCGGTATGTTGCGTTGTCTTACATTGTTTTCCAAATAAACTCTCTTATGAGCAACATCCGCTTGATTGGAAACACATGATGCTGAAAAAGGTGGGATGCATCTCCCATATATCAGATCTCGATTCCCACAAGCCCCTATTTCCTACGAAAACTCTTCACACCACTCATTAATCGTCATTTAAAGAACCCTTCCTTCCGTCATTAAGGAGCGCTAGATCACTACAACTCAAGATGATTGCACGCGTGACCCCTCAGAACAAACAGCACCCCTAATTAACCCTTCCAACAACCTCTCCCTCTCAAACACCCCCTCTCCACCCCCAACCCAACAATTCGACGGCGCCCGAAACTCCAGATCAAAGCTCCTGAGCCCCCGAACCCGACACATGGCCTCCACCCACCAGCGATCATCTCCGCACGGATAAGACAAGCCTTGCTCCCCGATGATCCTAATCCGTAGGTGCTTCAGTCCAGGCATTCCATTTCCAATAACATACCACATCAACTCCCACCCACTAGGCCCACCGACTTTGAAAAACGGCAACCCGAAATCCATTTCCCTGCAGTAAAAATGCAACCGTCTCAGCACCTCCAGCCGCTCCGGCAGCACCGCCCTCGCAAAAAGGAGGAACAGATCCTGGTGGTCGAAATCGAAGGTATTGGTCGCGTACAAGATATCCACCGCCTCAGCGTACAGCTGCCTGCAAGTCGTCAGCAGCGCCACATTACCGTTTGTCGTGGAAGCAATAGTTGGGATTTCGCTGTGGCAGGTATTGGCAGCATGAGGGCGGCAAGAGCGTTGGAAATCTGATTCGTAGTCGCGTTTGCAGCGGATGTGGGCGAGATGTTTGCCTTTTCGGAGGATGTGGATGAGATTGCCGCCGAGGACGTAGGTGTATATTTCTTGTCGGATCTCGAGGGGGAGGCGTGTCAGGAATCTAGATGCTGGTTGGGGAGTTTGGTGAAGGGTTGAAAGGGAACGCGGACGGGATGCTGGGAGTGGTTGGGGAGCTTTGTCCATTCTCTCTTTTGCTCTCTTCGCAGCTTTGTGATGTTGTCGAAAGCGAGTTTGATTGGATTTGTGAATGTTGTGGAAAGAGGTGATGATGGGATTGGTATGTTCGATGATTTCGATGCCGATTAGCCAGATGATTGCGATGGGAAGACAGAATATCCATAGTTTGTTCATCTTGTCTGCCATTGTGACAACTAGTCGTAGGCAGTGTAAAGAACGCTACATGCAAATGGAAGGCTTCTTCCATGCAGGAGTGCTTGATACATTCAAGCGTCTTAAAGGAAAGGCAGACGAAAGGAGCATAAGGGAAAGCTCTAGTCAAAGCAAAACCACAGGAACGAGAAATCAACGTCATCCCTCATCACCATCTTCCACCTTCGTCGGCTCGGCGCGCATCCATCGAGGCATCCTGAACGAACAAAAGCTGCCTGGGAGACGAGGGAGAGTGGAACACGAAGCCTTGAGTCTATTTTTAGAGCTGCTCGATCTGTTCGCTCGTGTCCGATTGTCGATCTTGCAAGAATTCTAGAGCTCTTAGAAGTCAGACTTTTCATCTTGGGTATCCCACATGTCCGAATCTCAAGTCATCATCCATTCATGTCCTGTTAAGTGGCCGCAATAGCTTAGGTGAGCTCGACTTTGATGGCGTGTGAGAAAGCTGGTGGTCATAAGACCAGGGGGAGTATCAAGGTAGGTGAGGCTATCACGGAGACAATGCCATCGGTTCGCCTGCTAGATGTAGTAGGATGCACTCTGAGATTTGGTCGATTTCATTCTTTGACACAAGTGAACCTGCAGCATATCCATGCAGATTTCTCAGGATTCGTTATGATGGCGCTGATCATGTGATATATCCCAAACGGACTTAGTGCGCCCAATCCTTGGCGGCCACTGCGCATCTGAGACTTGAACCCTCTCCCTCTTCGCGACAGAGCGACGGTCTTGAAGGCGATTGATACTGTTGTGGAGTCGAGTGCTATTCTGATCAAGTCACGTTCTCCTGGTGACGCAGATCTGGCTGATCTGATCGCAGCACGTATCCGATGTGCCATAACAGCACAGATGTTCGTCTTATGCAGCTACAACGTTGAGCGACACAGCCTAGCTGCGGCAACTCGGATTGCTCCAGGGAAACGCGCTCCCACAGTAATACCTCTTGATGAGGAGGGCTGGACTGCTGTGAGCGTCATGGTGGAGAAGAGGAGAATAGCGACGATTATGGATCAGTTGACTAAAGTGGGTGCCACCGATATACTGGTGCTCAGCATTAATAGCAACACTCGTAGTTGAGGGGCCTCAAGTGAGCAACTTGATATTCATACGCGGACTTTGCGTTGGAGCATGCAGATTCAATCCACGCTTATCCTGGATGAAGGCTTTGATTATGTTGTTCGATCAAGCGATCCTGCAAGAGCCCAAAGAATCCAGCGTGCCTTCTCCGAGGTGTCCACGGTCTTCGACAATGATTGGTTCACATCCAGACGACTCCATAAGGCGGCGATCTTAGGCGGTGTGTTTGCTGCACTCAGACCAAAGCCTGAGCGTACGTCCTCTAGTCGCAATGCCCCCGTCGCCTCAGATGTTGCGAGCAGGCTGAAGGCAGCATCTGGAGGCAAGTTTGGAGTCGCACTGATAAACTGTCTGTCTTGGCGCGAAGAACGCATTCGTTGGATTGACGTCATTGAGACTGACACACAGGCAACGAACGAACAACGTGGAGATGACGTAGCCAGCTAGGTTGGGAACAAATTCGAACCATTTGTTCTATCTACCTATCAATGATGCCATACGGCGACAGTAGTGTCTTTTCGTCCTCGGTCTGAAACAAGTTGTGAGTGAACACCGTGGCCATATCTTAAATCCTTTTACTCCCAAATGACGTAGAACATTGACTACAAAAGGATTCCGGGATTCCACAGGATCGCTCGTTGTGTAAACAATCATTCGCAATGGGAGGCTTACAACAATCGGTACCTGGATGTTGGATATTGATATGACGATTGTGTCTATCTTGCTACGCAGCTGCCGTTGCAATTGTAGCGCATGTTCTCATTGGGAGTAGAGTAGTGACGCTGGAAAAGGCAAAGGCTACATGAATCACAGGGACGTGTTTGAAGGAGCGAAGCGAAATTTCATAATTTGTACATATCATTCCGTCATCAAGCCAACCCAAACTAGAGTACTGTACAGTAGGTATGTGGGCGATGGCTGCTGTAACTATATAACAACGACTGTTGATGTGGACCCCAAAACAACCCCCCGCAGCTTATTCCTTCCGAAAAACAATCGGACCCGTGCTTTGCAGCGAATGTGTAGAAATTCATCTCATCTAATCAACAGAAAACCGGCAGTCATTAATTTCCGCATGTTCAAGTTGTTTCCCTCGGGTTCGGGCCAGAGTTGGACCTCGACCGCTCGGTGGGCGGCGAGCCCGATGGTGCCAGCATCGAGACGAGTTGCCAAGGGCGAATCGATGCGCGACGAATCATCTTGAAGCGTGAGGTAGTTGGCGCTGGGATGTCAAAGTCGAGCTCGAGGGAGGTGTAGGTGCTGGATGGCTGCAATGAACCCGTCATATTTGATGGCGCCTCTAGTCGTTGATTGGAGTAAATGGATGCTGGACTGAACAGAAGTCGGAGGCAAAAGGTCGTTATGAAAACAAGTCACCGGGACTGAAGAGGATTGCAAGTAAGAGATTGAAGGCAAGAGATTGAAGTAAGAAATGTCACCTAGGCTGCATAATCGTGTTGATGATGATATCTTTGTTGAGATGGAAAACAGCAGTACTTTATATCGAATCTCGGACGTCGGATCTCGTTACGTCGGATGGATGAGAATGCTATTTCCAACATGCAACCCTCTCTGACACGTTTCGCGATGCTGTTGAGACCCATTGTTCGGCAAGGCCATTGATTGTGGCGAAGTCGTCGCAAAGTGTTGGCTGTTCGAAACAACGTTTCAGGGGGCCGCCTTTGATTTCTTCCCCGTACGGGTAGATCTGCCGCTTCAACCATCATACTCCCTTCAAAACACATGACCCACGTGGACAAGACGTGAACGCTATTACATGTTTCGTCAAGGAGAGTGCTTCAAGGAACTGCCTTGATGGTGCAATGATCTTGTAGGCGCAAAGGAGAACAAAACGCAACCAAGCCATCGCGAGCAGACTTCCCCCACGAGTAGAAGACTCACCCGTCACACACTGTTTGAAATGCTTCATGTTTATCCGGTTCGCTGCAGTGGCGGCTGGATACGGGCACTGTTCCCAAACATTTGTGAAGCTGTACAAGGCTATGCTCGACACCATGAGCACATTGAACCGCTGAGAAGACCGCGACTGGCGGTACGCAATAGGACCATGCGACAGCACACGGGGTTGACCCCAACCTCGCTGCAGATCTGATTCCAAGACACTTTACACAGCCCTTCCATGCTGTCTGCCGACCTTGAGGCCCGCACTCATACCGTACCCTCCAAAGTTATTTCTGTTGACACTGCCCGGGCCACCAAGAGGGAGTCGCTGCGAAGAGCTTGGAACATATGGTGGGCCAGGAGCCGCATTGGGGGCATGCTGACCGGCATGCTGCGAAAGATGGTTTTGGACTCTTGATCCTAGCTGGGTACGATGCTGCGAGGGTGTGAGATTGCTGTTTCCTGGAATTGAATTAGCCTTGCCACGTGCATCGTCACTGCCGATGCTCGTATACCAAACAGATGATTCCCGAATGCTCCGGGCCGGCGAAGAGGTGGCGGAGGCATCATCCCACCACTACCGCCACTACCATTGCTACCGTCACGCTGATGACCAAAGCCCTGACTGGGGTCGTACGGATAATGAGATGTTTCATGCTGTCCTTGTTGCTTGGATAGGAGTGATTGCTGTGGCGCGCGGACATGACCTGCTCGACTACCAACGCTGCCAAGAACATCGTCTACCGACTCGAATGCAGCGGACTGGGTGGCAGCTGTCATCTCCTTGCGCTTGAGACGATCGTAGAGCTCTTGTGTCTGCTGGTGCTTGCGGCTCTTCTCACGGAATGCTTGGACGAGGTTGGTGTTCTCAGCCTGCAATTTCTCTTGATCGAGTTGCAAGCCTGTTGGAGCTCCCAGTCAGTCGAGAGTACAGAGACGACAGGACGCAGGACTTGCTGGATAACTTCTGATTCAGGGTGGTGATTTCTGTATTGGCGTCATGAATGATCTTATCGACCTGAGTGCCGAGCTTGTTGTACTTGTCCGTCAAGCTTTTGGCCAGATACTCCTGGTATACACTGCTCGACGTCAGCCATGCTTTCGGACCCAAGAGGTACCTTTACATCTCCTGGGTGGACTGATAGCTCCAGAATGCTAGGCCACGGCCAGCACACTCAACAATGGTACTCGGGCTGAGACCGCTGAGAACGCTGGTCTTGTAGTCCTCGGTTGGGTTCAGCTGTGTTGATACGGCGTCGTCAGGATTGGGGAGAGAGGTCTCGCAGGCTGGACAGGTACGATGAGCCGTCGGGGCTGCGTCAAGACCCAGATTGTGTGAGCAAGCTGAACAGAAGATGTGACTATGAAGATTAGGACGATGCAACCGTACCGCACATGGAATAGAGCCTCACCTGCAAGTGGTCACGACGGCTTGCTCGGTCAACTGAGCCCTGCACTTCAAGTTATTGCACCTCAGAGAGAAATCCATCTCGAATGGGTAGCGAGTAACATGAGAATTGAGGGAGTTGAGGCTTAAATGCACTAAGGAGGAACGACATTGCGAAAGGCAGTTGCAATGGAGGCGTATAGCATTCGGTACCTCGATGTGGGACTTCGATGCAACGATTGCTTGTTGCGACTGGTTTTTGACATGACAAGCTTGGAAGCAAGTCAAGCTGATTGTAGGGACAATTACATATCGAAAAGGAATGAAATCATACGGGGCGTCTGATATATGATATCAAGATGCAGTTATCAGACGAAGAATATTAGATTGCAAACGAAGGTTCTACCGGTACTTGAGTATGCTCATCTTATACTTCCCTCGCCACTCCTGACACTCGAGAACTCTCCATACAGCTTGAATCCAAAGGTTGCTATTGCCGCCCAAGAAAGACGGAGTAGGCAAGCGCAGGCCAGCAAAGTTCAGGGCTGATTTATACACCAATTATGCATGCATAAGTGTCCTCCAAAAAAGAGTAGATTACCCTATAATATCGGCAAGAATGGAAATATCGTAATCTTGTCTCTACGACACTACACCCTAACCTACCCAACGATCAGTGAACATGGCTTCCTCCAACTCCTCTTCCACCGTTCCTTCACGAGCACCAACACCCTCCTCAGCCCACAATGCCCGTTTCACCCCTCAAGGCGCCACGGCTGAGGATCTCCTCAAATCCCACACCGTCGGTCTCGTCCACCTCAACGACTTCCGCAAACGCCGCGCCGAAGCCCTCGAGCAGAAGGAACGGGAAGCCCATGAAGGAAGCCTTGGCCGCTTCACTGCCGCCTCGGGGAATGCCACGCCAGCGTCGAGTGCTGGGTAGGTTTTCAGTGCCATACACCACTGAGACCCGGATGGAGCTAATTGTCAAAGTACAGGGCATCCACACCTCATCAACCAGCGAAGAAGAAGCGTAAACCGGCCGCCAAGGGCAAACTCTCATTCGGCGTAGACGACGAAGATGATGGCGAGAACAGTATCGAAGTCTCCTCGACGGCAGTAACACCCAGATCCTCGACCCCCGACATCGTCGAGCCCTCCCGAGTCTCCTCTCCAGCGAACAGCGAACCTCCAGACAGCAGAAAGCGCCTAGGGCCCAATGCCAAAGTGACTTTCGTTCCCAAAGCCATGACGAAATCCGCCCTACTCCGAGAGGCCCAGACGAGGGAACAGCTGCGGAAGGAATTTCTGGCTGTGCAAGAAGCCGTCAAAGCCACGGATATCGTCATCCCCTTCGTCTTCTACGACGGGACCAATATACCAGGAGGCGCATGCAAAGTCAAGAAGGGCGATTACATCTGGCTGTTCCTCGACAGAAGCCGAAAGGTGGGCGCTGAGCTCGGCGTTGGCAATGCAGGCGAAAAGGGCAGTAGCCGTCGAGAATGGGCAAGAGTGGGCGTGGATGATCTGATGCTTGTGCGAGGGGAGATCATCATACCTCATGTAAATCTGCCCTTTACTTACTCTCCGGTTTTTGGATGAGAGCTAAATGAGACGAAACAGCACTATGACTTCTATTACTTCATTGTCAACAAAACACTCGGTCATTCTTCAGCACCCTTGTTCGATTATTCCGCCACAACGACACTATCTACGCACTACTCGAACTCAACGTCCACCTCACGCTCCGTATCGCCCGATCCGTCAACCTACGATCCTCTTACACGTCCGAAGCAGTCGAAAAACAACGGTATCGCAACCCCAGCGGATGCGACCCTGGAGGGTGCAAACGATGACCCCAACCTCACCAAGGTTGTCGACCGGAGATGGTACGAGCGAAACAAACACATCTTCCCGGCAAGCGTGTGGGAGGAGTTCGATCCTGCCCGAGACTACTCCAAGGGTATGAGGAGGGATACCGAGGGAAATGCATTTTTCTTTACCTGAAAGTTGGTCCGAGTCTAGATAGAAGCTAACATAAGATACCCCCCATAGCAGTAAATGATGGTGTCGTTCAGTGCCTTCCATGCTCGAGCTTTAATGCATGCCAAGCAACAGACTCATGCCATTCTAGCCGCTAATGATATGATCCATGACCTTTCACCTCGATGATAACCCTCAAAGCAATCAATTCGACAAAGTCAATTGACGCCGATGCAATCACCAACGTAAGTCAAACCAATATCGATCCAGGTTCATCCTCTCCCCTCCACAGTCAACCATTCATGCCAATGCTATACCCACCCGTCTTCTCATCCTTCTCAAACTTGAAACTGTCCGTCGATAGCCCAAACGGTTTCAAGAACCCATTCCCCAATTCCTTCAACTTCCCCATCATCTCGCCCATCTCCTTTTCCTTGGCCGCGGCAATCTGCGCGGGAAGAGCACGCAGAGCGGTATTGACGATCTTCGTGTCGGACGGAGAGAGGGTAGATGAGAGGGAGGAGAGGGTCTGGTAGTCTGGAGATAGGCGAGGGACAATTAGATCTCGAACACCTATCAAAAAAAAGAGGGGAGTTCTGAGGATAGGGTTGATTTACCTTCCAGCGCACCCTGTAGATTACCCCAACCGCCTTGCTCGGATTTCGCTCTCGCTCGCCTCATGAGTGCTTTCGCTCTTATCCTTCTAATATCGTCCTTTCGCCGATCAGCTTTTTCAACCTTCTCAAGCGCCTCCGCCTCGTTTTCCTCATCGTCCGCTAATTCTACGACCCCGCCGTCGTCCTTACTTGGTACTGCAGCTCGATGTCAGTCAATGCCTTTGTATGCGAATCGTGATAAGGACTGACCTGCTGCATGATGAAGATGCTTGTCGAAGCCATTGCGATTGCCAGGGGCTTGAAGGCGAGCACCTTCCAAACCCTCTACCTCATTACCATCGCTCTTGCTTGCAGGAGAAGTTTCAAGTCTATCAAGCGCTTCCAGTGACTTGGTAGCTTCGTCGACGGCGGCTTTCCAGTCGGAAAGTTTCAGGTGGCAGGCGGCGATGTTTGATTTCAGAACCGCAATCTCGTATTCGAGGTAGTTTGGGACGGAGGCAAGAGCTCGGTCGTAGACGGAAATCGCTTGGGAGTACCGGGCCGATTTGAAAAGCTCATTCGCGGTAAATTTCTCGGCATTCGATTCGGAGAGGAGGGCCTAGTCCGGTATGACATGGTCAGATCTAGATTCTCTGTCTCAGCTAAGTCCCAGGAACAAGGAGGTCGGAAATAGAATCATACATCTGGTCCCCGGGTGGTACTGCCGGCAGATAAGAGATGCAACTCACAGCTTCTTCTTCTGGCGGAAATCGTATCGCGGATGAGGGTTGAAGCTCTTCTTGTTCTTCCCCGGGCCTTGCTTCTGTATCCGCAGCCTCTTCCGACTCCCTCCGAGATGTAGGCATCCTTTATGCAGGTACAGTGTGCGAGAAAAGTAAGAAACCCTGCGCACGTCCAACACGGTACTGAGAATACTCCTAATAGCGTGGTACTTGTAGCATGTGGCCGCGTATCTTGCTTGCAAGCAGCCCAGATTTCAAAAGGTCGATAACCGTACATGACTTAGCCGTAAGCGACAGCCGCGATCGGGTCAGATCAGGGGTCACGGTCCGTGGCTGACTGAGCAAGAAGCTCAGACTTCACATGCGGGTTTCCGTGCTCGGTTTTCCGCAACGAAACCTTCATCAGGACAGGTCACTTCTTGTTTGCTGCTGAAAATGGATACACAAAATACTGCCAAGCGCTGCCTGCCCTTTGTTGTTCACTTGAGACCGTCCATGAGTCCAGTCACTCCTTAGAACATAGCAGTCGTTCGTTTGAAAAAATATTCTTGATAGATTCTTGGACGTTCTATCTGTGAGAAGAAAAGTTATCTGCAGGAATGGCAGCACTCCAACCCAAGTAAGCAGCCTGCCAATGACTTGCTTTGGGCGAAGAAACACTGACATGCTCCCAGGTTTCCCCCCGTCCGGGCCTGCCTCTTCGACATGGACGGTCTCCTCCTTGATACCGAAGATATCTACACACTCTGTAATAACGTCATCCTGCGCGAATGTAACCGCCCCGATCTCCCCTGGAACATCAAAGCCCAACTACAAGGCCGCCCCGGCCCCGAAGCCGGCGAAATTTTCCACGCCTGGGCTCAACTCCCCATTCCTCGCGCCGAATACATCCGAAAGAACACGGAATTGCAACGCAAGCATTTCCCCTCCGCCCAGCCCTTGCCGGGAGTTCCGGACCTGTTGAAGACATTGAGCGAGAGCGGGGTGCACCTGGCATTGGCAACCAGTAGCCATACTGCGAATTTCAAGCTCAAGACGTTGCATTTGCAGTCGCTGTTTCGGTCGTTTCCTGATGACCAGAAGGTGCTAGGTGATGATGCGAGGATCCCACCCGGAAAAGGCAAGCCGGCACCGGATATCTATCTGCTGGCTTTGGAGACCATCAACAGCGGGTTGAGGAAGAAGGGGAAGAAAGAGATCAAGAGGGAGGAGTGTTTGGTCTTTGAGGATAGTGTGCCTGGCGTTGAAGCCGGGAGGAGGGCCGGGATGAGAGTGGTGTGGTGTCCGCACCCGCAGCTGCTGAAGGAGTACAAGGGCAGAGAGAAGGAGGTTCTGGCTGGGTTGGCTAATGGCGGTGGGGATGTGCAGGTTAAAGAGGTGATGGAGGAGGCCGCTGTTGGCGGCGAGGGCAAGGGCAGAGGCTGGCCTGGCAGGAGAGATGATGGCTGGGCTGAGCTTATCCCTTCCCTCGAAGGCTTTCAATACAGCCGGTATGGCATTCGCAAGTAGGGTTACTACTTGCAAGTAGGGTTCGCATAGACTGTAGACTTTTCCTTACTTATAGACTATTATTTTTGACATCTTCCCTGACGTTCACTAACCCAATGAGATATTGTTGTACCGTGTTCACGTTGTGCATATGTTGAAAGTCGGTCTTGCAAAAAAGCTATTCGCATTCAAATCTGCATGCTTCTCGCAATCTATCCTATCGTACAAAATGGAATTTGCTCGTGGCACCAGGGTATCATCGCTCTTCCCCATCCTACCAGAGACGCCAACGCCGGTGCCACAAATGAATGGAATCAGAATCTGCTAACAAAAATGCTCCATGCTTGAGTCTTGTAGCCATGATATTGGATTCTCTGATGCCACGAAGCCGCCGGAATTTGTCCAATGTCGACTGGATCAGCGGACAGAACGATCGTGCAAGGTATTAAATGACCTTCCACTTCGTTCATTTCGTAAGCTGCATCAGGGATTCGAAAAGGGTGCTGAAAATGTGCTGGAATGTGCTGGAGTCGGGAAAGAATTCTTGATATGTCACGGGCGATAAAGCTTGGGTTGTGGGGGAAGGACATGGTGAAGAGTTGAGGGCCTGCTGATGGTATTGGAAGGTTGCTGAAGTGTAGAATACAACAGAGAGTCGCTGCATAGTAACGACCCTAACAGGGATTTATGCTTCTCCACGAGTGTTGCCTTGTGGGATACACGATTGACGGTCTTTGTTCCCGTAAAACTGAGTACTGATGATCGTTGAATCGTTCTTTTGGACGCCGAATGCCGATAACAATATTGTTCCCACATGGCCTGGCTAGCAATGCTACATGCCTTGATATAAAGATCACGGACCACATAGTTACCGACTGAAAGGAAAGCCGTCCAAGACGCCTCTGAAATGCATCAAGGTAGATGACAGATGTGGGGAAAGCGGATACCGTCCTTGAAAGAACAGTATGTCTCCGGAAGCCGAGATCGAGGAGTTGGAGCGATCGGAAGGAAGAGACTAATTGTTTGGAGGTTGCTGGGGACCTTCATTTTGATGATACTGATCCGCCTCTTCGTTTTTGGGGTCAGAGAAGGGATCGTCGCCTTCGGTAGAAGTATCATCCTGTCCAACAAAGGATTTACAGGCTGCTTCACGAGGATGCCGACGCGAGGTACTGGCTGAGGACGCCTGGGCACCTGGGTAATATCCGCTCGTAGAGGAAGCATGGCCGTTGACATAACGTCCGTTCCAGGAAGACGGCTGTCCGTGGGGATAATGAATCTTGTTATACAATTCCTGAACGTGGGCAGAACCGTGGGAGTACACGAGATCCTCATTCTTCTTGTCTTCGAGCTCAATCATCTTCCCATTGACGACCTGAAATTTGGAACGATCACCCGGTCGGCGAGGGTTCTTGATATGTCTCTTCGCTGCAGTCGAATAAGTCTTGGTGGACGTACGTCTCGACCTCTTTGCACGACTGCCGTACTCATCAGAATCATCATGGTCGAGCTCGCGTTTGGGGCGACGGGCTGGAGCTGGCTCCGCACCAGCGGCGGGAACATGGTCGACCCTCGCATTCCCGGTCGGGTTGAGATACTCCTCCTCTGTTTCACCCTCTGCATCCTCGTCACCCATCTCTCCAAGGAGGGACGCAATGCCACTGCCATCGTGAACGTCGCCGTAAGGATGACCATCATCGTCGGTATCTTCTGCCCTCAGTCGAGTAGAAGCTGAGCTACCGCGTCGTGCTGATCTCGCAGCGCCGCCATGCACCGCTCGACGGCCTTTATCAAGGTAGGATTTCTTGCCAGCGTTGACCTTGCGATTGTTTTGAACACGCTACGACAAGAGTCAGTCTACCATTGGTTACAAGACAGGAGCCAGGGAGACGCGATGAGAGTACAACATACTTGGGTAGCTGTGGTAGGATCATTGACGAGTTGTGCAGCGAACTCAGATCCCAGTAAATGCTTGCACATGGTCTTCTGCGTCTTTGGTACCCGTCAGCAGATTTTTTCTTTCATGACTCGAGGATTCCATACCGACAGTCCACTGCAGATGGCATCCCAACGCTCCATCATCGAAGCGTACCTATTACAGGACGGTCTGTTCGGCAACAGAGGAGTACCGTCAATGTGTACTTGTAGGCACATATCCTGGACCATCAATTAGGATAACATTCCAACCGCGGACACCCTGGCTACTTACCAAGAGTCTCCAGGCCGCTTGCTCTATGCGAGGCTCGTCCTGACTTAATTTTTCCCATTGATTGATCATACCCGCGTTGTCTTGAGCGAACTTGGTACCTTTCATACATCGTGTCATTCGTCTGACGTATTCTTGCTTTTCCGCATCAGTCAGAGGGATTGTAATGTCTTTTCTAGGGTTAGTTTTGAACTTCGGCCGTTCCGCTTGTCTGGCAGACTCAATGTCATTGTAAACAAGGTCGGGCCGAGGAGATGTAGATCTCTCCTTTCGTCCTTCCATGTGATCCTGGTGGGAGTGGGCTCTCATAGATCCTCCGGTTTGAGATCTTGCTGAATTTGCATTGTTTCGGATATTGGAGGTGGGCAGAGGCTGCGACTTCAAGATGTCTCGTTGCTGTACCTTACGCAGATCAACGTAGGAATTAGTCGACAGCGTGCCATCGTTGTTGTTGTTGTTGTGTTGAAAGCTGTCTTTGTTGACTCGTTGACTGTTGACTAGCCCCCCAGCTTGATTGAGCCCCAACACGGGATGATGCGTGTCAACATCGTATTCAGCTACGTAATTATAATATTGTCCACCGACGTTATGCGCCAGACTATTGCTCAACAAGCCAGGGTTGGCATATGGACCAAATCGCATTGAAGCAGGTTCAATATGATCCCATGCTTTCACATTGCTCAGACCCGACGGATTCGAGCTGGCGCCATTCTGGCGTGGATGGGATGTTGGGCCAGAATGGTACGTCTGTGTCCTCGCTCTGGGGTCGAAGTTTGTCTTGAGCGCCTGCACTCTCTTCCATGTTGCGTGGGAGGCGGAGTGATGAATACCGCTGGTTGGATGGTGCGTAGAATGTGAGACGGGTGCACCGTCGGAGTCGTCACTCTGCCAATTGGTCGTGGAATGGTTGATTGGTTCAGATAACACACGCTGCAAGGGGTGGGAGCTGTAGAAGCCGTTGATGCCTGGATGGGTCATTTGAAGATCGGCTGAGGCGGATGTGGTCATAACGGCTGTAGGTGCACCCTCCTGCTTCATTTCTGTAGAGGATTCTGGGAGGGGTTCTTCGCAGACGCGAATATGGTTGTCATGCTCGTCGCTCTTGCGGTATTCAGGATTGTCAAACTCATTGGAGTGGTAAGACAGTGGACTGTTCGTTGATGGCGAATGATTGGGTTTCAGGTTCTCTTCGGTTTCTTCCCGAAACCCCACTGCAGCTGTAGCGGTGTTTCTGGAGCTGTCACCGTCCGGCATGATCGCTGGTCTAGCACCAAAACTTATGGGATGATAGCCGGGATAGAAAGCTGGCTCGACTGGATCGGTTTGCTGCTGCAGGAGTTCTTTGCTAAGCAAGAAGTCGAGCTCTTTATCGATGTCCGCGTCCGAGACTCGGTGCCAATTTGGCATGTAATGTTCGTGAAACCTAGACTCAGGCGTCAATCGGAACCCAGGCAAGCCCATTGCCGTCGCAAAGATTTCTGATTCAATTGTGGAACTCATGATTGTGCCAATAGACCATATGGAATATTGTGATCCGTACCTTATTGCCAATTGCGCTGAATGGCAATGGAAAGGCTTATCCCTGAGTACAGAAGTGACGAAGTCAGCGGTTGCAAAATGAAGAAAGAAGGCTTAGGGTAGCTCGCTGAGCAGAGAAATGACAAGCAGAGGCGGACAGGAGGATTGAGTGGCCAGGAGTTGGCGCAGATGCCCGATGGCGGTGTAACGACGGATGAATGTGCGGACCGGGGAGTGCAGCGACAAGAAAGTACCTGTTGGAGCAAAGTTGGAGCCAGTCGGGCAGACAGATTTAGAGGTTTGGTAGTCGTGATGGAAGGGAAGGGAAACACGCTGATGTGATTTGAGGGTAGATTTGCTGAAGCTGCCAGAGCTTGATAGATTGATGGTAGCTGTGGAAGAAGGTAGACGGCGCTCGACTGATGGTGGCTGGAGACACCCGAGACAATTAGCAACTCCGACTCAACATCGCCTTGTTGTGTATAAGAGGGGCCTGCCCAGAAGATCATTTGAGAATAGATGGTTGTTTCAGACAGCTTCAGACAAACGCAGTAGGCCAGTTGCAATATCAAGATGCCCGGCGCTAGTGATGTGATGGGACCAATACGAACGCTCGCTTGACCGGACCACGCAGATAAGCAGAAGTGGCAGTAAGTCGACTTACTTAGATTCGTAATATTCGGAGCAAATAAAGCCAAGGAAGAATCGTCTTCTGGTGTGTCTCGCGTATATGGGACCTGGAAGTCTGGGCGGTTTTGTAAGTATGGTCCATGACGGAGGGTTTATGCTCATCGCAGCGGGATGTTGGCGGACGAGCCACTTGTGTGCAGAGATGGATGAAGTTTCTCGACCCCCCAGCTGAGATGCCATGGCCATCTCGAAAGGCTCTCAGAAGTTCTCCAAGTCTTCGCACAAGTCAAGCTTTGGATGACTTACAGATCTCTCTTTCCCCAGCAAATGAAGCAAATATCCCACCCTCAACTCTCTTCCCAGTCATGCAGCAGTCAAGCAAGTCGTCGTCGTCACGTTAAGCAAGTCGTATCCAAGCAGATATGAAGGACCCTAAGATGACCTAAGATACCAATAGAGCTTCATAGATGGCATGCAAAGATCTCTTCATGCAATCGTGGGGGATGGAGATGGTGACTAGGAGATGACTGTGAAGGGAAGAGCAGAAGACGCCTTTTTATATTCACGAAGAGCGGAACGCACGGCTTCTCCATTCACTCACGATCACCGCCTTCCCCAATTCATTCCTATTGTGAATGACCCGTTGAAACTTTTGCTCATTGATCTCGGGAATGACGTATACCTATTGAGATATCAATGAAGAAAGCTGAGCCATTGCCATTCACCGTCGAGTCACTGTGGTCAGCGCCTCCAAGTTTAGAAACTCCCCTCTTCAGGTATTGTCTTCCAGCTCAGCAAGCGTCTAGCCCTGCGATACTCCGAGGGGAGAAGAGGCTGCCGAATGTGTTGAGTGTTGCCCGCCTCGTTGAATCACCAAAGAAGTGCAGTTTACCAACGATCAGACTTCGAGTACCTTACTCATATCAGTCTTCGATCAAGAGCCAAGATAAGATTACCGAAGGAACAGTGAATGCATGATACACACCAGTATCAACATTCACATGAAGAGATGGTGAATGCCGAGGAGAAATCGCGCTCTCCATCATCTTGGCTTACCAGCTTCAAGGGAGACAAAGAACCTCGCAGACGAACTCGACAGGCTCGTGACCGGAAAAAGCCATGGACGGCGGCTCCCTGACCTTGTGAGAAGGAGTTTTGGTCCTCTGCCACTACTAATAGAAAGCTAACAGTCTGTCCTCCGCACTGAGCACGGTGTTTATAGCAGGTTCTCCATCATGCCGGCTGCTGTGATGCAAAAGATGGCCATCGCGGAACCGGTGTGTTCGACTTGAAGCTTTGCCCACAGAGGGTCAAAGGCTACTTTCACAGCCGCGACGGAAGCGAACAGCGGCGCAAACGACAGGGAGGGGGGAGGGGTTTGGCCAGCTGGTTTATTTGCAGAAGGCACACAGCTGATGGTCCATGAGAACCATCAGATACAGTTATCACACGGGTTCAAGGCAACGCATGAGGATGTTGGAACACATCCGTTCGGAGCAAAGGACTCTGGAACAGATCCTGCGCGTTTAGAACATCCAACGGGGACACATGCAAGCAACGAGAGTAAGTAAAGTCTAACATAGTCGTGCATGCGAGAACGGTTGTGTGCTTGGCAGGAGTGCTCCTTGGAGAGAGAGTGGATTTTAGGACGTTGGTGACGTTGAAATAAAGTAATACAAGATCGGACGTGAAGCTTGAAGATTTTCAGCCTCACCCCTGACACCAGGCTTGGCGATTATTACTGGCCCCTTTTCCAGCGGATAAAATGCAGACCATCACGAAATTGGCGTTCTCTACTCAGTATAGATTCCAGATGAATTTTCTTTCCTAATCTCCTTGCTACATTAAGCATACCGGACTCTGGCAGGGCATTGAATTTGGGTGTTAAATTCCCGAACGACCAGATCTTGGAATTACCATCGCCGACCGCCTCGGCCTCCCCTCCCTCCTCCTCCGCCATACCCGAACCCCTGGGTTTGATTCTGCTGTCCGAAGTTCTGCCCGCCACCAAAATTTTGGCCTTGGGCTTGAGGGGGGTTTCCAGACCCTCCTCCTTGACCAGTCATCATTTGCATCATCATTTCGGGGCTGATCTGCGTTGGATCCATCCCTTGCGAAATCATCTGCTGCATCATTTGTTGTAATTCTGGGGGTATACCCTCCATTCCTGCCATCGGCGGCACCGCACTCTGTCCGCCAGGCGCAGTGGGCATGCCTGGCATAGGAGGCATACCGCCCGGCATATTCATGAAATTCTGCATATCCTCCATTTGCTTCTTGGTACCCGTAACCTCTTTGCGAAGTGTGTCCTGTTTGAGGCAGTAACTGGCCCATGTGAACTCGTCGAAGCCATAATTGAAAAAATCAGTCAAGTCGGTACCGGGACGTCGCCAGGGTTTGTCGTCTTCGGAGAAGTCTATGTATGCCTGAATGAGCTTCTAAGATTCGCATGTAGCCAGAAGTAATCCCACCTGCATCCATATCCACCTCTGTGATAGGTTTCCCTGTTGGACCATGGATTGGCTTTGCGTCGACATCGATCGATGATGTTCTGACACCGGGGTAGGACGTTCCCGGCTTCGAAGGGGTTGGGGTGGCTTTTCCGCCGGATTCAAGCTTGATAGCTGGTGAATGGGGCGGTTTCGCGTCCCCGGAAACCGAAGACGTTCTCCCTAGCGGACCTTTGATCGCACTGATGCGGGATACCGGACTGGATAGGTGGTCAACGTAGGCCTAGGAGGGCATCGATATTGGGCTACGCACGCGATCGGTTCCGGTTTGGGTTGATCCTTGCGCTCGGTAATAATGTCTATGTCCTCGCACAACGTCAGTCGACGTCAAATCTAGCCGGGGTTTGACCTGGTTACAGAGTCGCTCTCCTCTTCCTCGTCCTCGTCTTCCTCCTCGCCCTCCTCGAGATCTGCAGGCTTCTGCCCATTTTCGACTTGTTGGGTTGTTGTAGCAAGGCCAGAATTGTCGGTAGCTTGAGCGATACCGTCGGTTCCACCCGAAGCATAGATGTCATCGTCATCGTCCGCCTCCATGATGTATCAGCGATTTTGGTGCGAACGAGGTGAAGTTGCAGGTGTTGAATTGATTTGCTTGGCATTGGATCCCGCTTCCAGTTGAACTTTTTCGCCGACGCGTCAAAACCACGGCCCACACGCATTCCACCACAAAAGAAAAGGCGGGTCCTGACATCAAAATGTTTGGCAGATCTCAGAGTGGTCCTGGCGGCCTGAGTATCAACACGAATCAAGCGAATTCGCTTTCGTAAGGCTCCTGGCCCTTGGTTGAGACAAATACCATCGATATTGACGGAACGTGCTGCAGTGCGCCTTCCACTTCGCAACCCCCAGCTTCCGGCGGAACTTTTGGATCGTCCCTACAAAAAGAGAAACCTGCCACGAATTTCTTCGGCGCATCTTTGTCCACTTCCCAGCCCCAACAGTCCACGAGTCTCTTCGGGTCTACAAACGCTCAGTTTTCGCAAAATATAGGCTTATTTGGTTCCACTCCTTCTGGTCAGCCTCAACAAGGTACCAATCCATCAGGGACTTCCACGTCAAATCAAGCTGGTGGGCTGTTTGGGGCATCAAATATGAACACACAGCAGCAAACTGGTGGAGGCCTTTTCGGAAGCCAGCAGCAATCGAATCAACCATCAACGAGTCTATTCGGCAATATAAACACACAATCACAACCAACCACAAGTCTGTTTGGTAACTCGAACGCACAACCTCCGTCACAACAAGGAGGTGGCCTTTTTGGCTCTCTGGGACAGAGTCAAACGCAATCGAAGCCTCAAACCCTCAGCGTATTCAACAATTTCAACCAAAGGTAAGTGCAAGGGTTTTCAAACACGTTATATTGGTAACAGTGGTCAATGATCACCTGCTAACCGCAAATCGCCGTGTGAAGTTCCTCCAATCCACCGCAAAACCAAGCACAGCAACCTTCCTTGTTTGCTACAAGTATTGGGCAGTATACTCAACGACAACAACCGGTACCAGGCGTTCGAGTTACTACGTCCGAGCTTCGCCCGACGACTCGCTTCGCCGATCTCCACGAACAGTTGCAGACACTAATAGAGAACATCGATGGCTTTATACAACAACAAATGAAATTTCAGCAAGAATGCGCCGCTATGAACCATGGCCTCGACGAGAATTGCAATCAAATGCCGGACGACGTAGATTTCTGTACCAGAGCACTCCACACGATGCAACATGCCCTGGAGAACGACGCCGAGGCCATTTCACAAGCCAAAGCACTGACCAAGGCAGATGTTGCTAATGCAAAGCTAAGCTTCACAACGATAGAAAATATGGCCGTGCCTCAGCAATACCAGGCAACAAACCTCTGGGCTTTACCATCGATTTTGCGAGAAGCGGCCCCTTCATCCTTGGATGATGAAAATATCACGGAAGGCAACGGCAGCACCAGCTTAGTCTCTTTCTTCTCAAGCCAGTCGGATGAAATGTCTAAGTCGCTGGACAACTACAAGAAAAACGTTGTGGAAGTTGAGGATTACCTGAAGGGCATCGAAACGAACACAGTGACTCAGCTGCAGCAGCTTTCCCTTACTCGGGGCCAAGACGGTCAGCGAAAGAATGCCGAAGATCAGGTGAGGGAACTTGCAGCGGTGCTCAAGGATTTCGAAAACGGCATCATCAACGTCGCGGGTAAAGTTGGCGGTGCGAGGGAAAAGGTACAAGAAGCTGTTCTGGATGGATATGGGAGCAACAATGGAGGAAACCGACGATTCGCTCCACTGTGAGTAGTATCGCAAGGCCACATCACGCGGTCATTTCGACTTTTTTCCAACAAGAAGGGGACCTGAGATTGTACCCCATACCCAGCACGAGAAGCCAGGGGCCAGAGGGCTCATCTGAACTCAAAAACTCTCGGTGCAACCAAAGCAAGACCAACATCAAGCACACATCACACGGGGGTTTTAACATATTATTGAACTACGCTTATATTGTCGCTCTTGCCTTTACCATCGGTTCTCTCGTGTTAACAGGATGTTCGCACTGATCGGTCGTTGACAGACCAACCCTCCAGCTCATCTCCCCAATTGTATCAACCACGCTCGGACCTCCCAGGTGCCCTGCCGGTCCAAGTACTCACCAAAGATTCAGTTGAGCAAGATCTCGTCAAAGTGGACAGAATTCCGAGCTGTTAGCACCATCATGTGGTCTATGTTTACAGCCAGTCTATTCATGTGCGTGCGCAAATTTGCGCCGCTGCTTTTCTGGCATCCTTATCGGATCTCCTTCAGTCGAGATACAGATGGCACGTCCACACGACCTATCGAATTATTAGACTGTTCATTGCTACCGGCATCTCCTTGTAACCGGATCGTGTTGAATAGTGAACAGTCCATCATAGGGACGGAAGGAATGCCATACCTTCAGTCGACCCATTGAAATACTGGCGGCCTTGGGACAACAAGCGACGGATTCCTCGAGAGGAGGCCGGCCATTCTGAATGTTTATGTGTGGTAATCTCGGCCGGCTCTCAGCAGCGGTTGGATCTTGCGCGTTGAGTAGGAGATTGGGGCATCGCGAGATCGATTAAGTCGCAATAATGTCAAGCTACTCAACACTCGGACCTTTTATGCATGACACGGTGAACTGAGGTAAGCTTAGAAGGCTTCGGTCGATTGACCTCTTTCCCCGGAGCCATTGGAAGCTGAAACGAGCTGCTCGTGTGAACGCACGAGGCTTACCAATAATGATGAAGGTTGTCAGATGTAAGGGTTGTTACGGTAGAGCTGGGTTCATTTGAAAAGCCACCGGGTCTGGTACTCTGGATGCATGGGGAAACAATGGACAGGTCCCTGCAGCTCTGAGAATATTAATAGCAGCATGTGCGTAGTACTCCGTACTGCCTGCATCTCGACTCCCGAACGATTATTACATCTGACAAGGTGGTGGACTTGCCACAGTCGGTATGGGTGGTCTTCATCTCGTGAGCGACCTGGTGTCCGTTCGAACAAATCAGCCGACGTGAATTTAGAGTTTGTGATTAGTCATACAGCTCACAAGCGACAGCTCCTGCTCAATCCTCCAGACCAACTGATGACCATGTTTACTGTTGTACAAGCCTGGGGCACGCCGTCAGGGTCTCGGCTCCTGAACGGCAGCAAAACATGGGGTCCCCACAGCGGATATGCCGATCTGTTTGTCTGCATACGTTCAGCGCGGCATTTATTTTGGTAAATCTGTGACGCTGGTTCTTTGGATCTTGATACACAAGTGGCGGTTCGGAGACTTTCCTGCCCTACAAGACTGACTTCGTGACGATGGATGCCCCAAACATATTCCAATTCCACACGCGGCAGCTGCTCGTGGGATTGCTGTCGAGCCTTCAAGCTGGAGAAAGTGGTTCTCCACTACCGGGGCAACGTCCGATAGCGTCGTTCCTACGGCTAACCGAGCCATGCGGAAGTCGAGTGAGCGTCTGACATGATTTTGGCGAAGAGCAATGGCCAAGGTGGTCGAAGTCCTCCTTCCTGGCGCTGTAAGGTATGAGTAGTACAGACAATATGTTGGCCATGAAGGGCAGAGCAGGCAAGCCACATTCGCCCTGCTGCTGGAAGCTGGACAGAGCTTTCGAAATATGAGGCACACGAGTCGCGAAGATGTGAAACGGGCGTCTACCAAACTCTGGCATTTTCCGACGCTACTATTTGCGCACCAACCTGTTCTCCCGCGGCAGACCCCTGGTCTCAGACATGGCAGTCATCTTCGCCAACCGCGATCCACTTTCCACCACCTCATGTCGACCACGGGCCTACCAATTCATCGCCATTCTCGCCATCCTAGACCCGATCTTGTAGTCGATCTCGAGATGCTCAGCACCGCTTTTGCCCCGAGTCAGGACGCTTGCAGAATCTTCACCCCATACTTCCGCTACCTGGCGAAAGCAGTCAGCCATATCCTACTGCCTTTGGCCTATGGCCACGAAGCTTGGGTAGCCTCATAGCGCAACTTCCGAGGCCAGCTCCTTGGAGAAATTTCTCACTGAAGCATCTACCTAGCATAGCATGAGCTCCTTTTTACCCGAAATCCTCGCGAAATTGAGGAAACAAGCGATTCATCAACCCGAATGCCCTGCGGACTATCACCACCCGGCTGATCTGTCATTGTTCTAATGTGCCGACTGGCCAACCGGGCTCTCAACTGGACTTCCGTGAGATGTCTGTGGAGGGTAGAGAATCACTCTTGGCCATCTACCATTCTATCTTCAGGTCTTGACGAGAGTATTCGCCGGACTAAGTAGCTTTCTCCTGGCCGGGTGCCCAGCCAGATTTGGAGGCTTCTGAGAAGCTTAGGTGATTACTAGCTGACTACTCAGGCTCTTCACAAAACTATCCAGCACGAGGCTCTTCTGAGGCCACACGTCACTGACAGGGACTGCATGTGCCCCGAGATGTACATCCGTCCGTATTGCCGCAGCGACTAGGAAAATTTCCCGAAACACCCGTGTAACAACAATCCAATGGCCAAAATTCCCTTGAAACATCTTCCAGCCCTATCTCTACGGGACTTCGTTCCGAGCTAAGGTTACAACCGAGTTGAATCAAACCACGGTCAATCATGTGCTGGAAGCGCGATAAAAATGTAGCGACAGCGGAAACCGCAAACAGTCGCCAGACATCTTCCTCCCTTGATCCCTGAAGCGGCTGCGGGTTTAGAGAACTTCACAATCTTCGAGTTTCATGATTCTTCATCTCAAGTGCCTAAGTGGCCCTTCTTTCCTTGTGCTTTGACGGGCTTGGGCTGTGGAGCAAACGGCTATCGTGTTTTCTTCTATAGCCGTACCATATTGAACCTCCTCACGTTGAGCCTTTCGCTAGAATGCGTAATGTCTTGTTCTTAACCATTTCTCTTTTGACATTCCTCTATTTGTTCTGTTCGTATATCCCTTGATCTGTTGCATCTTTTAGACTACGTATCGTTCAAGTGATGATTGCACCTTGCTAAGGCCGAGTCTCACGTGGCTGCAACATATTCTGGGAATTTGTGCAACTGGCGTCAACAAAGTTACTGTACACAATCTCCAGCATTGCTGGGCTCCACGAAGGCGAGTATCACACGGTCCTGGCTTCTGGCAAGCAGCATCTACCGCCAATGCAATCTATCCCTGATTCAAGACACCGTGGACACCCGATGCTAGTATCGTCACCAAAGGGAATCTGGAATTGTCGATCCTTGTCAATACACCTGCCGCCGCTGGGCGACAGACGGAATCCTTCGGCGAAGAATAGCTATTCATCCCCGCCCATGTCAGCGTCGCCAAAGCATTCCAAATTCATCGATTCACCTCATTATCATTACTCATACAAACAGCCATACACGCCCTCACCAACCTCGCAGTCCATCCCAGGTAAATCAAGCCCTCCACTGAGCAAAAGCGTGAGATCGAGACCTCCAAGCTCGAGGGGGGGACACAGTACGGCTTCGAGCAACGGTGACATTGACACTGCGAGGACGTCGGTGCAATTGTCGAGTGACAATCAAGTCTTGCGCGAAGGGTCTAATGATTCATTGTCACCCCCACAGGATTCCCCTGAAGCACAGCAGCTCGCAGCCGGTGTTCCTGGAGTTGCTCGCCGAGCAAAAGCCCACGTACCCTCTGCTTGTGTCAACTGCAAGCGAAAGCATTTGGCATGCGAAACCAAACGGCCGTGTAACCGATGTTTGCAAACAGGCAAAGAGGTAAGCGCGTTGCAATGAAGGCGAACATGCACTGGCTGACCTAGTGGAAAGGCAACCTGCGTCGATGTCCAACACAAGAAGCGTGGCCGACCAAGGCTACGGGAAGAGGAAACTCTTCGTGAAGTCGCATTTGGGATTGATGCGCATGCAGAGGCCTACGCCAACCAAACAGGGATGATACCGCTTACCGAACCTGGCCGGCCGCGATCCAAATCCTACCGTGAGCTGCGCTCTCAACCGGAAGGGTTCTACACCGGTCAGCGCCCAAGGATATCAGACGCCGGCTATGGGAACCAGTATCCTCCTGGAGCGGGTAGAGTGCCAATGTCACCCATCTCTTACGCGACTGACACTGTACCGACTGTACTTCTGACGCCGGACTTCAGGGTGGCGCAACACAACTACGCCTTTGCAGACGCTCTGGCTCTTCAGAATTCTCTCAAGGGATATGCTCTGCTGGATCTGGTGGTTCCATCGGACCGAGAGAAAATCCACCGATTGCAGTCGGCGTTGCGGGCAGAGATGCTCGATTCAGCGCATCTCCCTCCAATGAGTGGTCGATTCGATCCGATCACCTCTATGCCTTATATCGAGGACCTGAACATTGGGCAAGCGACTGCCGGGTTCCACACCAGGTCGGAATACTGGAGTTTCCGTCTTCCTGGCGATCGTTCGCGGGGATTTCCCATCTCGATATCGTTGGCGAGAGGCCCGGGCCACTTTGTCATCTTGACACTGGTACACAGTAATTCGTCCAACGCAATTTCATCCCCACACGGCAGCGCGCACGTTTCCCCGCCTACTTCGGCGCACGCGGTCCGCTCCCCAACGCTGGACCAATACCCGATGCACGGGCACCATGCCAATGGCACTTCGAGACAGTACGCGACTCAGTTACCAGTCACGGTGTCCAAAGCATCCGCCGATCGAACTTTGCTTTCCCACAGCCATGGATTGGCTCAATACCGGCAGACGTCTCCTCCGCAAACCACGGTTCTGCCATACGTTCATTCCCGAACCAATTCGGGATCGGAAATTCCCAGGAGTTCGCCGACGTCGTACCCGGACAATTCTCGAGATAGTCTCCGCCATCTCCAGCTTCCTCCAATTCGCACGTCAGGGACCGACATCCACAGCAACACTCGATCTTCCGAGCCTCGAGGAGGATCATCGGGCAAAGGAACGCCGGTCCGGGACAGCCCACAGAGTGGAAGGAAGAAGAAGAGGAGAAGGGTGGAGATTGGTGATATGTTGCATTGACGTGATCTTCTAACCTGTACATACGATACCCTCGATACATGCGTCACGACTATAGACATTGGCTGCTATCAGGAACTGGAAAAGAGGTCCATGGCATTTCTGGCGGGCTCAGGATAGAGGAGTTGGTTTGAGACTTCCAGGATAGAGACTATTCTTATAGACACAGCATATTAGTGACCAAATATTATTCAGTATCAGAGCTCAAGTCATGATGGCCCGTGTGACCGGGATTTATTTTAATTGCCCAAAGTAAAGGGCTTCGAAGGAGTTGTGCACATATATGGATCGGGAGAAGCATGTGTAGTTCTTGGTAGTAGTCGGTGTTGGAGGATCAGACGCCGAGCGTCAACGGCTTTCTACGCAACCTCGAACCTTTACTCGTACGCAGCCTTCCAGGTTACTTACTGTCCATCGCTCCATAACCACCATAGCAGACCATCTGTCCCTCCCTCTCGACTCCCATGATGGATTGAGCTTCAGCACACAGCAGTCTCAGCAATGAACGAGACTGCTCCCGACCCTCCCTCCCTCGCCATCAACCTGCACTCGTCCGGTGCCCAACCCCCATTCCAGAATGGCGACTCCGACTCCCTGCGCTCCCTCTGCACAAGCCTCCATTCTCAGATCACCGCGTTCCTACAGGAAGACGTCCAGACGGAAACCTTGCGAGCCGTGCAGGCGCAGGTGAAGAAATCCCTAGCCATCATCCAGCAGGCTTTGGATCGATACTCGTGAGCAAATCTCTCAAACATCTCTCCAAGTCTTTCTTCTTCAGCCTCGCGACCAACATGAGAGCTGACCAAATGCACCACAGACTTCCTTCCCTCTCCCTCTCCTACAATGGCGGCAAAGACTGCCTCGTCCTCCTAATCCTCTACCTCTCCCTCCTCCCCACCCACCCCTCTCTCCCTTCCGCCCTCCCCGCAATCTACATCGCCCCCTCTCACCCATTCGACTCCGTTACCGCCTTTACCCTCTCGTCCGCCCGGAAATACCACCTCCAACTCGACATTCACTCCGGTGACGACGGAAATCCCCAAATGGCAGGAAAGGGGAAAGGAGGGGCAGCCATGAAAGAAGCCTTCGCGCAGTATCTCCGGCGAAACACCGGCGTCGAGGCTATCTTCGTGGGTACGAGAAGGACGGATCCGCATGGTGGGATGTTAAGTGGGGAAGGGTTCGATGTCACGGATGGGGGATGGCCGCGGTTTATGAGGGTGCATCCGGTTATCGAGTGGCATTATGTCGAGGTGTGGGCGGTGAGTTCTCGCTCATATTACCCCTGCGCGTATGTGGTTGGAGGAAGCCGCCATGGAGCTAGCTACATCTGCGTTTCGTTGAAGTGGAAATGTGCTAATTCCAGTCCGTGACGCGTAGTTCCTACGACATCTGAACATCCCCTACTGCGAGCTCTACGATCAGGGCTACACCAGTCTTGGCGGGACGAACGATACGCATCCGAATCCGGCCTTGAGGGTCGAGGAACCGGATGGGGAAGTCAGATATCGACCGGCGTATGAGCTGGAGGAGGATAGAGAGGAAAGGCTGGGGAGGGACTGGTGAAATCGTACTAGGGGAACAAATTTAGAGATGGGTTTTTGGAGCTACGTTTGTTGATGTATATCTTCGGAAGTGGTGGATGGAGGTGTGGAGGATGGGATGTATAGAGATGTGCATGTGCATGACTGATGAGGTTATGAGGTGATGGTGGATATCATGGTAGCGAAGGTGATGTGGTCATGGAGGAAGGAATGTATGAGGGATTGAAGCTCGATCCCCAGCGGTTCTCAACTGAGTACGATCAGAACAGTACTTGTTCCGCCTCAAGTACTTGTGCACGAACATATCCAGCGTGCCATCTGATGCGATTCTGTTCATTAATAGATGTGATCACGCAAGCAACCCGGAAGCCATAGCCTCCAAATCTTCCAGCGTGTTCGACCCCAACAACTCATCATCCCCACTGCGCTTTCGTTTCCTCTTCCTCTCCACTCTCTGTTCATCTAACCCATTCGACTTCCTACCCTCAACCGCGTCACCAACCTCATCACCACCGTCCTCTACTTCCGGACCCTCAAACGGCACCAACTCAACCCTCACCTCTCCCCCGTCCGGACCACCCATCTCCTCCCTCTCCCTCCGTTTCCTCTTCTCCCTCCTCTCCCTCCTCTTCGCCTTCTCAACACCCCTATCCACCCCCTCCACCTCCATTAACCTCCTCCCCTCCCTACCCACAAACTCCTCTCTCTGCTTCGCCACATCCCCCTTTGTCAAAAACTCCTTCTCGTCTTCGAACTCGTATACCTCGTGCGGATTACCCTGGTCATCGAAGACGAATTTGTGCCCTTTGGGGCCGTGTTTTAGGGCGTATTTTTTGGTGGTTAGGAGGCGGCGGGCACGGTTGGAGACGAATTTGGGGGGTTTGGGGTTTTTGTTCTTGGGTTTTGGGTCGGGAGGATCGAGGGAGGGATTTGTTGTTGGTTCTTGAGGGGAGGGGAGGGCGTTGATGCGGCGTTTGATGCTGAGGAAATCTTGGTCGTCGTCGTTGTCGTCTCCGTGGGTAGTGGTAGTCTGTTTTTGCATCTTGTCGGTATCGTTGTCGTCGTTGTCGATGAGTTTGGTGTAGTGTTCCGAAAGGATCTTGTGGTTTCTGCGCTCAAACATGCGGTCGTAACGTGTCTTGACAGCAGCTGGTTTGTTTGTCAATACGTTTGGCTCCTTCTTGTCATCTCTATCTTCGTCTTCGTCGGATGATGATAGATCTTGTCTCTTTGGAGCATTCTTGAGAATTTTTGCGTCATCACCCTTGACGAATTTCACTCGAGGTGCTCCGGGCAGACCTAAACTGACAGAATACTCTTCCAATGGTAATCGACTAAGCTTGAAGACTTCTTTGTCCTTTTGTAGATGTATAGACTTGACATACGATATGAACGCCTTCTGACCAAGATATTTCAACTCCGGATCTTTGAAACACAGGTTCTGCAATTGACTCTGGATACTTTGTTGCTTTTTCTGTCGGACATTAATCTTTTCGACCGCGACCTTCTTATGCTCAAGTCGTCTCAACATGCCCTCTTCTTCCGTAGGATCCAGGAAGAGTACCGCACGGCCATCACGCTCATATCTTGCCGTTCTACCGACGCGGTGGATATAGGTATCAGCATCTTCGGGGCAATCCAGTTGAATCACCCAATCCACGGCTGGGAAGTCTAGGCCTCTCGCCACAACATCCGTAGCAAATAGACATGAGTTCTTGGTGGCCGAGAATCTGGTTGTGATGTCCAACCGTGCTGTTTGCTTCTGCCTTCCATGAAGATGTAGAAGTGGTATACCAGGCTGCATATGCCGGAAACTCTCATACACAAACCTAACCTGCTTGCCCGAAGACAGGAAGACCAGGATTTTGCTCTTCAGATTCGACCGAATGAAACTCCAGAGTGTGTTCAGTTTTTCCGGTAATGGGGTGACGATGTAGTTCTGTTGCAGGGTAGATGGTGTAGCGCTAGTCGCTGCTTCGTGGACAGACACATACTCGGGATTCCTCAGACTTAATCTTGCCAAGTCAGAGACCTTCTTCGTTTGGGTTGCACTAAACAACAGTGTTTGTCTTTCTTTCGGTAGATGCTCCACAATTGCATCGACAGTACTTTGGAAGCCCATATCCAGTATCCTGTCTGCCTCATCCAGCACCAGCAGTTGCAGATTGTCGATCTCGAACGCTGCGGTCTGATCCATGTGCTGGAGCATACGTCCGGGCGTGCAAACAAGGATGTTCATTCTCCCCAATCGTTCTCGCTCCTCTTGCAGGCTCTTCCCACCAATAACCAAACCAGCGGAGAAGGTGTGATAGCGCCCAATCTTCCTCAAGACCTCGAATATCTGTATCGCCAATTCCCGAGTTGGAGAGAGGATTAGCGCTCCCAGACCATCGAATTCCGTCCATCTCCTTCGATACAGATTCTCTAAAACAGGAATAAGGAAGGCAAGGGTCTTCCCACTGCCAGTTTTTGCTGCGCCAAGGATATCTGAGCCCTTCAAAGCTAGGGGAACAGCTTTCTGCTGGATATCGGTAAGGTTTTTGAAATGAGAGGCTTCGAGACCGGAAATCGTAGGGCGGGACAGAGGGAGATCATTGAAGGATGTGACTTCGTTTTCTCCGGGATAGAGGTCCTGAACTTGCTGGTTGAGAGTCTCGAGGTCATCCACGACCTTTCTCCTTTTCACATCTTTCTGTTGAGACTTTACCGGCGGTCCCTTGCGCTTGCCAGACATCGGTGCCATTACCGGGAAGATGTTCGAAGGAGGAGAGAGATATTTCTAGGTCTTGTGTCCAAAGCTGATGACACTTTCCTGTTGCTGCAACGTCACCCGACGCTAGGCATTGCGCGATAAAACAAACTTTTTGCAATTCGGCGTCCTGGTTATTAGGGTATCAATATGATCCTATCCAGGTCAACTGGCTTGTGAAAAGCACTTCGCGCCTACTTGGTGCTGTGGGGCTCGCAGTTTCAGCGGAATCTTCCGCAGGGTTGTCTGCTCGGCGCCACGACAACGAGCTCTGACATACCGATCATTCGTTTTCGATGAAAGCTGCGCCAACATGACTACATCAGAAAAACCTGTTGAAGAGGAAGCTCAAGACGAGCTCGCCGCGCTTGATGCCCTTGAGAAAGAAGCTTCCGAGTTCAACAAGGTACTGCCACCCGCTTCCCGCCCTACAGTCAACTGTGTTCCATCTAACACACAGCTCCAGGATGCTGAAATTGACCGAATCCTCAAAGCCTTCCGACTAGATGCCTACGCCGTGCTCAACCTCCAACCCGGCGTGCCCGACTCCCAAATCAAAATCCAATATCGGAAACTCTCCCTCCTCATCCACCCCGACAAAACCTCCAACCCTTCCGCCCCAAATGCCTTTGACCGCCTGAAAAAAGCCCAGACGGAGCTTATGGATCCTAAGCAACGCACTCACCTTGACGAATGCATCTCCGATGCCCGTATGCTGCTGATTCGAGAACGCAAGCTCACGGTGGACAGTCCTGAGGTGAAGGAACCCAACAGAGAGTTTATCGAAGCGCGGAGGAAGAAGACGGTGGAGGTCTTGGTGGACGCGGAGGCCAGGCGGAGGAAGCAGTTAAAGGCACAGCTGCAGGAGGAAGGCCGGGAGCAGAGGAAGCAGGATGAGGAGGTGGCGGAGAGGAAGAGGAGGAGGGAGCATGAGGTTAAGTGGGAGGAGAGTAGGGAGAATAGGATTGGGAGTTGGAGAGATTTCAAGAAGGGTACAGCAGGAGGACCGGCTAAGGGGGACGGGGACGGAAAACAAAAGAAGAAGAAATTGAAGGTCTTGGGGTAAGGTTGATTGGCATGAATGTAAGGCGTCTTTTTTATGCCTGAACGTCGATGTACGACGGATGCAACGGCGTTACAGGGACGGGGAATGGTAATAGATACTACAAACAGGCCTTATGACCATGCTGATAAAGGGTAGTGGATGCATCAACGGTACTTTGTGGATGTCTAAAGCTACCGATGCCTCTTGTTCCCCGCAATTCCTGCTTTGGTATTCTCAATCCCAATAAACTAACAGCTGAGAGTCTAAGATCCTTCAAATTGGGTTGGATCGAGTACCCACCCACAACAACCTTCCAAGCACGCTATCTCATGCACTGTCAGGATACTCGACTTGGCTGGCAGTCGAGGTATCGGACATCCATCCCGCTATTCGAAGGGACAACAAGATCGGCTGCAAGTGCATGGGAAATTTGATGGCAAAAAGAAACATGTGGATGACCAGGATGAAAAACAGGGTCTCATCATGGCCAGACCTGTAGCCGCCCTTCTGATTGGACGTCGTTTCTTTGGGCCACAAGCCGAGATGGGGAGGATCTCGGCTAACTAAACATTTGCACACGTTTGCTGACGTTAACGGAACACGTACGAGCAGCATTGAAAAGGTTGCCGACCTTTTCCACCAAAACCCTTTCGAGCAGACCATGTCAGGAGATCGAGTATGACTAAAGGAAAGGGAAGCTTGGTCATGGGGCGGTCAAAACCCGGTCATAACATCCAGATGATTCTAATCTCAAGGGTGGTATATCTCATCACTATCGAGGCATGGAAAACCAAAACCCGAGAGCAACTGGCTCATCCAGGTATGAGAGAAAAGAGCCTTGCAATGAAAGGGCTGGTTGGGGAAGGCTGCAGCTGGCTGCCCATTGGCCTTGATGATTAATCTGCCGTGGAAAAAGAGCCGGTCCCCATGAAAATATCGATGTATACGCCCCTTCCCGGTAACCAGGGTTTGATGAGGTCGAAGTCAGGATGTGGGGTTC